>JARQOD010007886.1:0-37719 GCA_033576555.1 Oophaga sylvatica
CCCCTCCCCCCCCCGGCGCATTTGGGGCCCCCACCAGCACCACTCCCATCTACATCTGGCCCCCCCCACCAAAACCCCCCGGGGAAATCTGGCCCCCCCTACCAGCGCCCCTCTGGCAGCATTGGGCCCCACCGCAGCCCTTTGTTGCTCTGGCCCCCCCACCCAGCCCTCCGGTTAGCATTGGCCCCCCCTCCACACCCCTCCTGTCTAGCATCGGCACCCCCCCAGACCCATCCGTCAAATCTGCCCCCCCTACCCCAAACCCTCCTTAGATTGACCCCCCTACCCATCCCCCTCCGTCTGCATTTACCTTTTACCGCGCCCTCCGTCTAGATTGGCCCCCCCCCCCCAGCAGCCAATCCGGTCTAGCCCGGCCCACTACCAGCACCCTCCCGGCGCATTTTGGGTTTCCCCCCCAGCACCCCTGGCTTTCCCCGGGGCCCCCACCTCAGCCCCCTGGGCAAATTCGTCCCCCCTACCCACCCCTCCTGCAGCACGGGGCCCCCCACCGCCCCTCCGGCTAACACTGGCCCCCCACCACAGCCCTCCTCTAGCATCTGCCCCTAGAATGGATGGGTCTGGTAGGGGGGGCCAATGCTAGAGTAGGGGTGTTTGGGAGGGGGCCATATCTAACCGGGTGGGATGGTAGGAGGGCCCAAACTTACCGGGTGGGGTGTGGGAGGGGGCCGGCTGACGGTGGGGTGCTGCAGGGGGCAGAGCTAACCAGATGGGGGGTTGGGGGGCCCTGCAACCGGGGGCTCGGAGGGGGCAAGACTAGACCTAGGGCTGCTGGGAGGGGGCCAAAAGCTGACCCGGGGGGCTGCTGGGAGGGGGGCCCGACTAGACCCGGGGGGGCGCGGGGAGGGGGGCCAGATGCAAAGGGGGGGCTGCTGGGAAGGGGGGCATATCTAGACGGAGGGGCTGCTGGTAGGGGGCCCAGATGCTAGACCGGAGGGGCTGCTCGAGGGGCCAGATGTTAGACCGGAGGGCTGCTGGTAGGGAGGCCAGATGCTAAGACCGGAGTCGCTTCTGTAGGGGACCAGATGCTAGACTGGAGTGGCTGCTGTAGGGGGGCCAGATGTAGACCAGAGGGGCTGCTGGTAGGGGGGCCAGATGCTAGACCGGAGGAGCTGCTGGTAGGGGGCCAGATGCTAGACCGGAGGGCTGCTGGTAGGGGGCCAGATGCTAGTCCGGATGGGCTGTTGGTAGGGGTCCAGATGCTAGACCGGAGGGGCTGCTGGTAGGGGGCCAGATGCTAAACCGGAGGGGCTGTTGGTAGGGGGGCCATATGCTAGACAGGAGGGCTGCTGGTAGGGGGCCAGTGCTAGACCGGAAGGGCTGCTGTAGGGAGCCAGATGCTAGACCGGATGGCTGAGGAAGGGGGGCCAGATGCAGACCGATGGGCTGCTGTAGGGGGCCAGATGCAGACGAGGGCTGCTGTAGGGGTCCAGATGTTAGACCGGAGGGCTGTGGTAGGGGGCCAATGCTAGACCGGAGGGGCTGCTGTAGGGGGGCCAGGTGCTAGACGGGGGGCTGTGGTAGGGGGGCCAGATGCTGACCGGGGGGCTGCGGAGGGGGGCCAGATGCTAGACTGAGGCTGCTGGTAGGGGGCCAGATGCTAGATCGGAGGGGGCTGGTAGGGGGGCCAGATGCTAACCGGGGAAGCTGCTGGTAGGGGGGCCAGATGCTAGACCAGAGGGCTGCTCGTAGGGGGCCAGATGTTAGACCGGAGGGGCTGCTGGAGGGGGGCCAGATGCTAACCGGATGGGCTGCTGGTAGGGGTCCAGATGCTAGACCGGAGGGGCTGTGGTAGGAGACCAGATGCTGACCGGAGGGGCTGCTGGTAGGGGGCCAGATGCTAGACAGGAGGGGCTGCTGGTAGGGGGCAGATGCTAGAACGGAGGGGCTGCTGGTAGGGGGGCCAGATGCATACCGGAGTGGCTGCTCGTAGGGGGCCAAATGCTAGACCGGAGGGGCTTCTGGTAGGGGGCCATGTGCTAGACCGGACGGGCTGCTGGTAGGGGGCCAGATGCTAGACCGGATGGGCTGAGGTAGGGGGGCCAGATGCTAGACCGGATGGGCTGCTGGTAGGGGGGCCAGATGCTAAACCGGAGGGGCTGCTGGTAGGGGGCCAGATGCTAGACCGGAGGGGCTGCTGGTAGGGGGCCAGATGCTAGACCGGAGGGGCTGCTCGTAGGGGGCCAGATGTAGACCGGAGGGGCTGCTGGTAGGGGGGCCAGATGCTAGACTGGAGGGCTGCTGGTAGGGGGCCAGATGCTAGACCGGAGGGCTGCTGGTAGGGGGCCAATGCTGGACCGGAGGGGCTGCTGGTGGGGGGGCCAGATGCTAAACCGGTGGGGCTGCTGGAGGGGGCCAGATGCTAGACCGAGGCTGCTGGTAGGGGCCAGATGCTAGACGGAGGGTGCTGGTGGGGGCAGATGCTAGACGGAGGGCTGCTGGTAGGGGCCAAATGCTAGACGAGGGCTGCTGGTGGGGGCCAGATGCTAGACCGAGGGCGCTGGAGGGGCCAGAGCTAGACCGAGGCTGTGGTAGGGGCCAGATGCTAGACGGAGGGCTGCTGGTAGGGGGCCAGATGCTAACCGGAGGGGCTGCTGGTAGGGGGCCAGATGCTAGACAGGTGGGGCTGCTGTAGGGGCCAGTGCAGACCGGGGGCTGCTGGTAGGGGGCCAGATGTTAGACGGAGGGCTGTTTAGGGGGCCAGATGCTAGCGGAGGGCTGTGTTAGGGGCCAGATGCTAGACCGGAGGGCTGCTGTTAGGGCCAGATCTAGATCGGAGGGCTGCTGGTAGGGCAGATGCTAGACGGAGTGGCTGCTGGTAGGGGGGCCAATGCTAGACCGGAGGGGCTGCTTGTAGGGGCCAGATGCTAGACCGAGGGCTGCTGGTAGGGGCAGATGCACACCGATGGGTGCTGGTAGGGGTCAGATGCTAGACGATGGGCTGCTGTAGGGGGCCAGATGCTAGACGGAGCTGCTGGTAGGGGCCAGATGCTAGACAGAGGGGCTGCTGGTAGGGAGGCCAGATGCTAGACCGAGGGGCTGCTGTAGGGGGGCCAGATGCTAGACGGAGGGGCTGCTGGTAGGGGCCAGATGCTAGACCGGATGGGCTCTGTTAGGGGGGCAGATGTAGAAGGATGGGCTCAGGTAGGGGGCAGATGCTAGAAGGATGGTCTGCTGGTAAGGGGGCAGATGCTAGAATGGAGGGCCTGGTAGGGGGCCAGATGCTAGACCGGAGGGCTGCTGTAGGGGGCCAGATGCTAGACCGAGGGGCTGTCTGGTAGGGGCCAGATGCTAGACAGATGGCTGCTGATAGGGGGCAGATGCTAGATGATGGGCTGCGGTAGGGGGCCAGATGCTAGACTGATGGCTGCTGGTAGGGGGCAGATGCTAGACGTAGGGGCTGCTGGTAGGGGCAGATGCTAGAACCGGAGGGCTGCTGGTAGGGGCCAGATGCTAGAACCGGATGGGCTGCTGGTAGGGGGCCAGATGCTAGACTGGAGGGCTGCTGGTAGGGGGCCAGATGCTAGACTGGATGGGCTGCTGGTAGGGGGCCAGATGCTAGACAGGAGGCTGCTGGTAGGGGGCAGATGCTAAGACCGGAGGGCTGCTGGAGAGGGGTCCAGATGCTAGAATCGATGGGCTGCTGGTAGGGGCCAGATGCTTACCGAGGTGCTGAGGGCCTCAAGCCATAACCGAGGGCTGTGGTAGGGGGGCAGTCTAGACGGAGGGCTGCTGCGGGCCCATGTGCTAGACCGAGGGCTGCTGGTGGGGGGCCAGATGCTAGACCGGAGGGGCTGTGGAGGGGGGCCAGATGCTAGACCAGGAGGGCTGCTGGTAGGGGGGCCAGATGCTAGACCTGGAGGGGCTGCTGGTAGGGGGGCCAGATGCTAGACCGGAGGGGCTGCTGGTAGGGGGCCAGATGCTAGACAGTGGGGCTGGTAGGGGGCCATGCTAGCGGAGGGCTGTGGTAGGGTGGCCAGTGTTAGACCGGAGGGGCTGCTTGTAGGGGGCCAGATGCTAGACCGGAGGGGCTGCTGTAGGGTGGCCAGATGCTAGACCGATGGCTGCTGTTAGGGAGGCCAGATGCTAGATCGGAGTGGCTGCTGGTAGGGGGGCCAGATGCTAGACCGGAGGGCTGCTGGTAGGGGGGCCAGATGCTAGACCGGAGGGGCTGCTTGTAGGGGGCCAGATGCTAGACCAGAGGACTGCTGGTAGGGGGGCCAGATGCTACACCGGATGGGCTGCTGGTAGGGGTCCAGATGCTAGACCGGATGGGCTGCTGGTAGGGGGCCAGATGCTAGACCGGAGGGCTGCTGGTAGGGGGCCAGATGCTAGACAGGAGGGGCTGCTGGTAGGGGGCCAGATGCTAGACAGAGGGCTGCTGGTAGGGGGGCCAGATGCTAGATCGGAGGGCTCTGGTAGGGGGGCCAATGCTAGACCGGATGGGCTCTGGTAGGGGGCAGATGTTAGAAGGATGGGCTTCAGGTAGGGGTGAGATGCTAGAACTGGATGGTCTCCTGGAGAGGGGCAAAATGCTAGACGATGGGCCACTGGTAGTGGGCTGATGCTAGAATGGATGGGCTCCTTGTAGGGGGCAGATGCCAGACTAATTGGGCTGTTGGTGGGATGAAGATGCTAGAATTGATGTGCTCCTGATAGGGGGGCAGATGCTAGGATGCATGGGCTGCTGGTAGGGGGCTGATGCTAGATTTGATGAGCTCCTGGTAGGGGATGATGCTAGAATGTATGGGCTCCTGGTAAGGGGCAGATGCTAGAATGGATGGGCTCCTGGTAAGGGGCAGATGGTAGAATGGATGGGCTGCTGGTAGGGGGCAGATGCTAGAATGGATGGGCTGCTGATAGGGGGCAGATGCTAGAATGGATGGGCTGCTGGTAGGGGGCAGATGCTAGAATGGATGGGCTGCTGGTAGGGGGCAGATGCTAAAATGGATGGGCTCCTGGAAGAAGGTCACATGCTAGAATGTATGGGCTGCTGGTAGGGTGCATCTGCTTTAATGGATGCATACCTCCCAACCATCCCGGATTGAGCGGGACAGTCTTGATTCTGACCTCCCCCCGTCCCGCTGTCCCGCTGAGGACACTATGTGTCCCACAGTGAGATGAGCCACCACGCCACCCATGCACCCTTTCCTGCCCTCCCTGTCTCTACAGCTCAGCCTCACAGCAGCTAGCAATGATGCCGCTATTGCTGTACTCTTCTGTGCCCACAGGACCTGTGATGAGGTCATAGGAGGGGAGGAGTCAGGGGTCACATGATCAGTGTCCTCGTTGTGTGCAGGACTCTGCTGTGATGGTTGTCATGGTGCTGGATGAGGGTAAGTGTTTGTGGGGGTCGGGACTCGGGTTTACAGTGTGGATGTAGCAGTGCTGTAGTGTGTACGAGGTGTACGGAGCGGAGCCGTGTGTGTACGAGGTGTACGGAGCGGAGCCGTGTATGTATGAGGTGTACGGAGCGGAGCCGTGTGTGTACGAGGTGTACAGAGCGGAGCCGTGTGTGTACGAGGTGTACGGAGCGGAGCCGTGTGTGTACGAGGTGGATGTAGCAGTGATGTAGTGTGTACGAGGTGTACAGAGCAGAGCCGTGTGTGTACAGGTTGGATGTAGCAGAGCCGTGCGTGTATGAGTTGGATGGAGCGGAGCCGCGCGTGTACGAGGTGCATGGAGCTAAGCCGCACATGTATGAGGTGCACAGAGCGGAGCTGCGCATGTACGAGGTGCACGGAGCGGAGCCGCGCATGTACGAGGTGCACGGAGCGGAGCCACGCGTGTACGAGGTACACGGAGCGGAGCCGCGCATGTACGAGGTGTACGGAGCGGAGCCGCGCATGTACGAGGTGTACGGAGCGGAGCCTTGTGTGAACAAGTTGGATATAGCACAGCCGTGTCTGTACGAGTTGGATGGAGCGGAGCCGTGGGTCTGTACGAGGTGCACGGAGCCGAGCTGTGCGTGGACGAGGTGCACGGAGCGGAGCCCCGCGTGTATGAGGTGCACGGAGCGGAGCCGCGTGTGTACGAGGTGCACGGTGCGGAACCGCTCATGTACGAGGTGCACGGAGCGGAGCCGTGTGTGTATGAGGTGCACGGAGCGGAGCCGCCCGTGTATGAGGTGGATGTAGCAGTGCTGTAGTGTGTACGAGGTGTACGGAGCGGAGCCTTGTGTGTACGAGTTGTACGGAGCGGAGCCTTGTGTGTATGAGTTGGATGTAGCAGAACCGTGTCTGTATGAGTTGGATGGAACGGAGCCGTGTGTTTGTACGAGGTGCACGGAGCCGAGCCGCACGTGTACAAGGTGTACGGAGCCGTGCCGCGCGTGTACGAGGTTTACGGAGCTGAGCCGCTCAGTGCGTGTACGAGGTTTACGGAGCGGAGCCGTGTGAACGAGGTGGATGTAGCAGTGCTGTGTGTGTACGAAACGGAGCCCTGTGTGTGTGAAGTGTACGGAGCTGAGCCGCTCAGATTCGTACACACAGGGCTCCGTGCTTGAGCCGTGTGTGTGTAGAGCAGAGCCGTGTATGTAGTGGAGCCTTGTGTGTATGTAGCGGAGCCACGTGTGTACGAGATGTACGGAGCAGAACTGCGTGTGTACGAAGTGTATGCTGCAAAGCCGCATGTGTACAAGGTTTACAGAGTGGAGTCGTTTGTGTACAAGGTGTACAAAGCGTGGCTGCGTGTGTACAAGGTGTATGGAGTGGAGCCTTGTGTATACTAAGTGGAGCCTTGTGTGTGCGAGGTGGACAGAGTGGAGCCGTGTGTGTACGAGGCATACAAAGCGGAACCGTGTGTGTATGAGGTGTGCAGAGCCGTGCGTGTGCAAGGTGTATGGTGGGGAGCATTCATACCTCCCAACCATCCTGAATTCAGTGGTACACTCCCGATTTTGGGAGTCTGCCCCGCTGTCCAGGCCGGGAGCTTTTCCCGTGGACACAGGAGTACATGCCGGAGCCCCGAGGAGCACTTTAAAACTCGCACGTGATGTTCCACCAGAAGTGACGTGCTGGAAGATGACCGGAAATGAGGTAATTTTGGGAGGAGATTGTGACGGAACCATGGAGGCACTTCAGGGAATGCTTCAGACCCATCACCGTTTCCTCGCCTTGGAATCGGGGATGTCGGCCATGTGAGCGGATCATGATAAGTCCTGCACCAGGAGGCTCGGGTGGTCACTACAATGGGAGCCGGGCTGCTATAGTATCTTTATAGAATCTTTATTTCTTTCTCTCTCTGTTTCTTTCTCTCTCTGTTCTTTCTTTCATTCTCTCTGTTCTTTCTTTCCCATCTTTCTGTCTCTCTGTTCTTTTTCTTTCTTCTCTCTGTTCTTTCTTTCCCCTCTTTCTTTCTATCTCTGTTCTTTCTTTCCTTTCTTTCTTTCTTTCTTTCTCTGTTTCTTTCTTTTTCTCTATCTCTCTGTTCTTTCTTTCCCCTATTTCTTTTTCTCTCTCTCTGTTCTTTTCCTCTCTTTTTCTTTCTTTCTTTCTTTCTTTCTTTCTTTTCTTTCTTCTTTTTCTCTCTGTTCTTTTTTTCTTTCTCTCTTTCCTCTCTTTCTTTCTTTCTCTCTCTGATCTTTCTTTCTTTCCCCTCTTTCTTTCTCTCTGTTCTTTCTCTCTCTCTGTTCTTTCTTTCCCATCTTTCTTTCTCTCTGTTCTTTTTATTTCTTTCTCTCTGTTCTTTCTTTCCCCTCTTTCTTTCTATCTCTCTGTTCTTTCTTTCCCCTTTCTTTTTCTCTTTCTTTCTTTTTCTTTCTCTTCTTTCTTTCCCCTCTTTCTTTCTCTTTCTCTCTGTTCTTTCTTTCCCCTCTTTCTTTCTCTCTATTCTTTCTTTCCTTTCTTTCTTTCCCATCTTTCTGTCTCTGTTCTTTTTCTTTCTTTCTCCTCTTTCTTTCTATCTCTCTTCTTTCTTTCTCTTTCTTTCTGTTCTTTCTTTCTCTTTCTTTCCTTCTGTTCTTTCTCTCTCCCTGTTCTTTCTTTCTCTTTCTTCCTCTCTCTCTGTTCTTTCTTTCCCATCTTTCTTTCTCTCTATCTCTCTGTTCTTTCTTTCTTTCTCTCTTTGTTCTTTCTTTCCCTTCTTTCTCTCTCTCCCTACTGTTGTTTCTTTCTTTACCTCTTTCTTTTTTCTCTCTGTTCTTTTTTTCTTATTCTTTCTTTCTTTCCCATCTTTCTGTCTCTCTCTGTTCTTTTTCTTTCTTTCCCCTCTTTCTATCTCTCTGTTCTTTCTTTCTCTTTCTTTCTGTTCTTTCTTTCTCTTTCTTTCCTTCTGTTCTTTCTCTCTCTCTGTTCTTTCTTTCTCTTTCTTTCTCTCTCTCTGTTCTTTTTTCTCTTTCTTCCTCTCTCTCTGTTCTTTCTTTCTTTCTCTCTTTGTTCTTTCTTTCCCTTCTTTCTCTCTCTCCCTACTGTTGTTTCTTTCTTTACCCTCTTTCTTTTTTCTCTCTGTTCTTTTTTTCTGTCCCCTCGTTCTTTCTCTCTCTGTTTCTTTCTTTTTCTCTATCTCTCTGTTCTTTCTTTCCCCTCTTTCTTTCTTTCTTTCTCTCTGTTCTTTCCCCTCTTTCTTTCTTTCTTTGTTCTTTTTTTCTTCTCTCTCTCTTCTCTTTCTTTCTTTCTTTCTTTCTTTCTTTCTTTTTTCTTTCTTTCTTTCTTTCTTTCTTTCTCTGTTCTTTCTTTCTTTCCCCTCTTTAATTCTTTCTTTCTTTCTCTCTGTTCTTTCTTTCCCCCTTTCTTTCTCTCTCTATTCTTTCTTTCTTTTTCTCTCTGTTCCTTTTTTCCCCCTGTCTTTCTTTCTTTCTCTGTTCTTTCTTTCCCCTCTTTCTTTCTCTCTCCCTCTCTGTTCTTTCTTTCTCTGTTCTTTCTTTCCCCTCTTTCTTTTTCTCTCTCTGTTCTTTCCCCTATTTCTTTCTTCCTCTCTGTCTTTCTTTCTTTCTTTCTTTCTTTTCTTTCTTTCTTTCTTTCTTTCTTTCTTTCTTTCCCCTTTCTTTCTCTCTCTGTTCTTTCTTTCCCCCTCTGTCTTTCTTTCTCTGTTCTTTCTTTCCCCTCTTTCTCTCTCCCTCTCTGTTCTTTCTTTCTCTCTCTGTTCTTTCTTTCCTCTTTCTTTCTCTGTTCTTTTTTTTCTCTCTCTGTTCTTTCTTTCCCCTCTTTCTCTCCCTCTCTGTTCTTTCTTTCCCCTCTTTCTTTTTTCTCTCTGTTCTTTTTTTCTGTCCCCTCTTTCTTTCTCTGTTCTTTCTTTCCCATCTTTCTTTCTCTCTCTGTTCTTTCTTTCCCGTCTTTCTTTCTTTCTTTCCCCTCCTTCTTTCTCCCTCTCTGTACTTTCTTTCCCCTCTTTCTTTGTCCGTCTCTGTTCTTTCCTTTCCCTTTCTTTATTTCTTTCTCTCTCTACTTTCTCTCTGTTCTTTCTTGCTTTCCCCTCTTTCTTTCTCTCTCCTTTCTCTCTGTTTTCTTTTTTTCTCTCTGTTCTTTCTTTTACTCAGTACCAGTCAGTGTGATCACCAGTGCTAAATGGGTTTGGTCAGGGCGTGGACATGGGTGTGACCAGTTGTGAAATGGGTGTGGTTGGGGCGTGGCCTAAAATTAGCCGCGGCTCTGTCCCTCTTTCCCATCTTCAAAAGTTGGGAGGTATGCAAGTGAACTACTGTTACTATATATGGGACTGTTGAAAACATGATCTCCCTACTCCCCCTCCCCTGTGTACTGCTGTAATATGGGACTGAGGTGCACTGTGCAGCGGTGCCCCTGGAGCAGCGAGACCCCTCTCCCCTCCCTGCTCCTGCCCTCCCTCTCTCCCTCGTCTGCTGGCCTGGCCAGGGACTCCTCTCCCTTTCAGACACAGCCAGCCAGGCGTAAATAGTTAAAAAAAACATGATCTCCCGACTCCCCAGCTGCAGCCTGGCACACTCCTGGCCACTGGCAGGGCAGCAGGTGCTCCTCCTTGGTAATGGCTTAGCCCCCCAGTGACTGCTCCTCTCCTTGCACAGAGCAGCTGCTCCTTAAGGGTATGCCACACTAAGCGAGATCGCAAGCGAGATCGCTAACGAGATCACTACTGCGTCACCATTTATGACACTGTAGCGATCTCATTAGCGACTTAGCTGTGTGATTCCAAACACATCTCATCAGCGATATGTGATTCCAAACACAACTCATCAGCGATCTGTGATTCCAAACACATCTCATCAGCGATCTGAATAACGACCTCTGCGGTCGTTGGGAAAACCTAGTCCCACCTGCGATGCTGGTGAAGTCGTCCATAAAGGGTGTCACACTCAGCGATTCAGGCTCACCAGCGGGACACCAACGACCAAAAAACGGCTCAGAACGTTCATGAGCAATCAGCGACATCTCAGCAGGGGCCACATCGCCGCTACATGTCACACACAGCTAAGTCACTAACGAGATTGACACTGCGTCATAAATAGTGACGCAGTAGCGATCTCGTTAGCGATCTCGCTTGCGATCTCGCTTAGTGTGGCATACCCTTTAGACTCATACAGCTGGATCCTTCGTTCTCATGTGACTGGAGTGGAAGTGGCAAGTGCAGAGCAGCAGCACAGCAGTCAGCAGGCAACACACAGTGGAGACTCCAGGGAAGCATCAGTGTCAGCTGGGAGATGGAGGCACTGCCATTGTGTGCAGCCAGCAGAGGGGTCACCG
The DNA here is from genome assembly GCA_033576555.1 of Oophaga sylvatica. NCBI lineage: Eukaryota > Metazoa > Chordata > Amphibia > Anura > Dendrobatidae > Oophaga > Oophaga sylvatica. The sequence goes on from JARQOD010007886.1 coordinate 10,674, forward strand.
TCTGCTACATCACAGGAAAGCTGCAGCTGAGCAGCTCTGCTACATCACAGGGAAGCTGCAGCTCTACTCAGGGCCGGCATCAGCACCCGGCATACCCGGGCAAGTGCCGGGGCCCTGAGCAGGCGGGGGGGCCCACTCGCCATCGGGCACCCCGGCGCCTGTTAGGGGATGAGAGCGGTACCAGTGCCGCCACTGGCCCCCCCCCCACTTGCTCAGGGCCCCGGCAGCTGCTGGCACAATACTTACCTCTCCCCGTGCCTCCGCAGCTCTGGGCTCCAGGGGGCGCCCGCGCTTCCTGTCACAGCAGCGCCGCCGAATAACATCATAATTCAGCGGCCGGCTGTGGCAGAGAGAGCGCCTGTGTGTCTGTGTGTGTGTGTCTGTGTGTCTATCAGTGTGTGTGCATGTAGTGCGTTGCTGTCTGTGTGTGGTGCTGTATGTGTGATGGTGGTGGGGGGAGGCAGTGATGGTGGTGAGGAGCAGGAGGCAATGATGATGATGGGGAGACGATGATGATGATGATGAGGAGGCAATGATATTTATGGGGAGGCAATGATGATGATGATAATAATGGGGAGTCTTTCCACAGCGCCCTTTCCTGAGCCGTAACAGTGCAGAACGCAGCACAGTGCAGAGGAGAGCTCCATATTTTGTATGGAGCATTATATGGGGACCAGTATCCTGTATGGAGCAATTTGTGGTCCAGTATTCTATATGGAGCATTATATTGGGTCCAATATTCTGTATGGAGCATTATATGGGGGATGGGGCTGGGGGGTGACATCCTGCATGGGGTATTATATGGGTGATGAGGGGGAGACTGTCGTGCCCATAATATTGTATGGAGGACTGTACTGTGCGGTCTGTACTGTGCGCTGTGAGGATTTGGCGGGTTTTGAGCTATTGTACAATTTACAATAGATATCAGTCATGTAATGGAAAAAGAGAAGTGTTTGGCCTTGTACTGTACCCATATTTCTCTGCAGTATCTGTGCATCATGAATCGTGGTCTGTGTTAAAGGGGCCCACTGAGACTCTTTCGCCCGGGGCCCATAAAAACCTGGAGCCGGCACTGGGTGCTGCTTCCTTGATATCCTTGTGACTCCCTCCCCTCATGCCCAGAGTTAGGAGAAGTCAGGTCTGTGACTAGTTATTAATGCAACTACTTAAGTTACTATATGGGACTTGAAAACATTCTCCCGACAAGGGAAATACACAGGCCTGTGTAGCGCTGTGGTGATTCCGGATGTGTTCAATGAGCACATCCGGATTCACCGCGCGTTCAGAAGGGGGCGGAGCTTTGTACTGATTTTACAATGGGGGGGCGCCGTTTTGCAGTTCGCCTCAGGCAGCAGAGAGGCTAGGTTCACCCCTGATCTCTGCTTATTGTGACCTTGTTTGTTTCTGGGTGTAGAATCTTATAACCTTTCTGGGTTTCACTGTAGCCTACCAGGATACCTTCTTTAGCATGAGATTCCCACTTAGTTCGCTTTTCTTTGGGAATATGTACAAATGCTTTACTTCCGAATATTCTTATGTGGTGCAGTTTTGGCTTTCTGCTGTTCCATTGCTCAAATGGAGTTTTCTCTGTAGCTTTACCTGGTAGTCTGTTCTGAAGATAGCAAGCTGTCATGATTGCCTCACCCCAATATGTTGTAGACAGAAGATTTGCATCAAATAACATACTTCTTGCACTTTCACAGAGTGTTCGGTTCCTTCTTTCCGCAACACCATTTTGCTCAGGGTTGTACGGTACAGTGGTCTGAAAAAGGATTCCATTTTTCTTTAGAATGCTCTGTGTCTCATTGCTTGTATATTCAGTCCCATTATCTGCACATAGAATCTTTGGCATTCTTCCAAATTTATTATATACCTCAGCTAGATATATTTCAAGTTTCTCTGGAACTTCTATCTTGCTGTGAAGCAGATGAACAACTGTATATCTGGATTGATCATCAATAAATGTGAGAAAATATCTCTTCTTCCCAGGAGTCAGAGTGCTCATTGGACCACAGACATCTGTGTGTATTAAATCTAGTGGCTGTTCTGTTCTTGTAGTACTTCTCTTAGGAAAAGCTTTTCTAGACATTTTCCCTTTGATGCAGCTAGTACACTTCATTGTCTGGTTACATAGATCAATTGTGATATCATCAGCTAGTTGCTTCTGAACTAAAGGGTATGCCACACTAAACAATATCGCTAACGGGATCGCTAAAAAACGTCACTATTTAGCGATCCCGTTAGCGATATTGTTCAGTGCGGCAGCTTCCAGCGACGAGCTTCCTGCTGTGATCTCGCTCGTCGCTGGAATCGTTCCGGACCCTATTTCATCGCTGGCGCTCCCGCTGGGTAAGTATCTTATCGCTGTGTGGCACCTTTTCTTAGCGATTTAGCGGTACTTTTGTACCGCTAAAGTCGTTAAGAAGATCGCTAACGGCGATAGCGTCGTTAACTATATCGCTAAATGTGGCCGCATTTAGCGATATAGAAACAATCCCGCTAGCGATCGCATTAGTATGCGTCGTTATCGTGATCGCTAGCGGGATTGTTTAGTGTGGCAGTACCTTAACTTTCTTATTGCTTCTGGGTCTCTGTGTGCCAGATGCCTATGCCATTCATGAATACAGTTATTGTGCTCTTCTTTTTGAGCAGTATACACACACTCTTTACATTTCAGCTGATAAAGTTCATCTGTGATTTTTCCCTCTGCTAGTGTGTGACCCTCTTTTGAGATGATGCAGCTATCATGCTTAAATGTAACTTCATTTCCTTGTTTTGTGAGTTTCTTCACAGATAGTAAATTACTCTCAAGACTAGGCACATAGAGCACATCTTTTACTGGGATCTTCCTGCTTTGTGTTGGTGAGATTTGACAATCAATATAACCATCTCCTAAGCCTTCTGAACTCATGTACTGACCATTAGCCATAATCACTTTCTCTGACTTATTTTGATTAAGCTTAGAAAAGAAGTCTCTGTTATTAGTCATGTGACTAGTTGCTCCAGAGTCTATACACCATGCATGCTTTGATGTATTTGCACTGACAGTAAATGCAATTTCAGTATTCACAGAATCATTTTCTCCAGACACAGCACTCTTAACCCTTTGCTGACTGTTTTGCTTTTTCAGCTGATTCATTCTAGCTTTACAAATTCTGCAGTCGGCTTTCAAATGTCCTGATTTCTTGCAAACAAAACATTCACGTGTTTCTTTTAGGTGCTTTCTGTTATCATATAGACTCTGTGTTTGTAAAGCAGACTCTGTCTTGGTGCTTATACATTCTGCCTTCCGTTTATATTCATCTATAAGCTTCCCTCTTACATACTCCAGAGTAAGCTCATCATCTGGGCGCGCATCTAGTGCAGTCACAAGCGTGTCATAGCTCTCTGGAAGACCACTAAGCAGTAATGCGGCTACATGAAAGTCCTTCAGATCTTCTCCAATGCCTCTCAAGCGTTCTACAAGCTCTAGAATACTCCTGATATACTCCTGCATATCCTGGCCTTTCTGTAGCTTAGACTGCTACAGTTTTCTCATAACATACAGTTTATTGCTTAAATTAATCCTCTCATTTACCTTTTGCAGCTGCTCCCACATTTCTCTTTCAGTATCACATTTACACACATGAACAATCTGATCATCATCTATGCTGAGTGATATGGTACTCTGTGCTTTCTGATCCATCTCTATCCACTCCTGTGGTACTGGGTCAGGTTTAGGCTCCTGTATTTACACGTACCTTCCCTTATCAGCAGCATCTTCACTTTAAATTTCCAGGATTGATAGTTCTGGTTAGTGAGACTTGGTACTGTAAATTTCATGGAGTTGCTGCTGCTGGTGGCCATCTTTGCTGTCTTTCTTTCTTTTCTTTTCTCTGTGTTCTGGGGATCTCTGGGACTCTAGGACTCTGGGCACTCTGGGAACTCTGGGCCCATAACCTGTTAGCAGCGGATTAACCAGCATAACATCCGGAGTCAGCAACAGAGAATGTAGATTTATTCACATCCAGTATAGACAGCTTACACCACAGCATGAAATGTGATCAGCCTGATATCTGCTATGGCTGCAGCAAGAAAAACATTACAACAACACAGGAAGAGAAGGAGGAGGCATCCTGTCTGTGAGTGAGGGTTGTTTTTTTTTTTTATAAAACTTTGTTAACAACCTCACAATATGCACAACATATCAAACAGTACAGTAGTAGTTGTTACAATACATACAAATCAATATGCATTATTCCAACAATTCTGCTGGTGGAGTCACTGTTTACATACATTACATTACTTATCCTGTACTGATCCTGAGTTACATCCTGTATTATACTCCAGAGCTGCACTCACTATTCTGCTGGTGGAGTCACTGTGTACATACATTACATTACTTATCCTGTACAGATCCTGAGTTACATCCTGTATTATACTCCAGAGCTGCACTCACTATTCTGCTGGTGGAGTTACTGTGTACATACATTACATTACTTATCCTGTACTGATCCTGAATTACATCCTGTATTATACTCCAGAGCTGCACTCACTATTCTGCTGATGCAGTCACTGTGTACATACATTACATTACTTATCCTGTACTGATCCTCAGTTACATCCTGTATCATACTCAAGAGCTGCACTCACTATTCTGCTGGTGGAGTCACTGTGTACATACATTTCTTATCCTGTACTGATCCTGAGTTACATCCTGTATTATACTCCAGAGCTGCACTCACTATTCAGCTGATGTAGTCACTGTGTACTTACATTACATTACTTATCCTGTACTGATCCTGAGTTACATTCTGTATTTTACTCCAGAGCTGCACTCACTATTCTGCCACTGGAATCACTGTGTACATACATTACATTACTTATCCTGTACTGATCCTGAGTTACATCCTGTATTATACTCCAGAGCTGCACTCACTATTCTGCTGGTGGAGTCACTGTGTACATACATTACATTACTTATCCTGTAGTGATCCTGAGTTACATCCTGTATTATACTCCAGAGCTGCACTCACTATTCTGCTGGTGGAGTCGTTGTGTACATACATTACATTACTTATTCTGTAGTGATCCTGAGTAACATCCTGTATTATACTCCAGAGCTGCACTCACTATTCTGCTGGTGGAGTCACTGTGTACATACATTACATTACTTATCCTGTACTGATCCTGAGTTACATCCTGTATTATACTCCAGAGCTGCACTCACTATTCTGCTGGTGCAGTCACTGTGTACATACATTACATTACTTATCCTGTACTGATCGTGAGTTACATCCTGTATTATACTCCAGAGCTGCTCTCACTATTCTGCTGGTGGAGTCACTGTGTATATACATTACATTACTTATCCTGTACTGATCCTGAGTTACATCCTGTATTATACTCCAGATCTGTGCTCACTATTCTGCTGGTGCAGTCACTGTGTACATACATTACATTACTTATCCTGTACTGATCCTAGGTTACATCCTGTATTATACTCCAGATCTGTGCTCACTATTCTGCTGGTGCAGTCACTGTGTACATACATTACATTACTTATTCTGTACTGATCCTGAGTTACATCCTGTATTATACTCCAAAGCTGCACTCACTATTCTGCTGGTGGAGTCACTGTGTACATACATTACATTACTTATCCTGTACTGATCCTGAGTTGCATCCTGTATTATACTCCAGAGCTGCACTCACTATTCTGCTGGTGCAGTCACTGTGTACATACATTACATTACTTATCCTGTACTGATCCTGAGTTACATCCTGTATTATACTCCAGAGCTGCACTTACTATTCTGCTGGTGCAGTCACTGTGTACATACATTACATTACTTATCCTGTACTGATCCTGAGTTACATCCTGTATTATACTCTGGAGCTGCACTCACTATTCTGCTGGTGGAGTCACTGTGTACATACATTACATTACTTATCTTGTATTGATTCTGAGTTACATCCTGTACTATACTCCAGAGCTGCACTCACTATTCTGCTGGTGCAGTCGCTGTGTAAATATTTTTATTATTTATCATGTAGTGATTCTGAGTTGCATCCAGTATTATACTCCAGAGCTGCACTCACTATTTTTTCTATATAGCTGTTCATCTAAGCTCAATATAAATATAATTTTTTATGGTAAAATCTTAATTTTTTTGTCTGGTCCATGTGCCAAGAAGGCAAAGGTGGTAATTGCCATAGAGTCTGTGCGGGTAGGTAGCTGACATTATACAGTATATTATGCTACCTGAGGTGGCATAAAGGTCTCTCATCCACATGACAGCGGCACATAGAGGGGTTGTCTGCCGTAGATATTGAATTGGGATCCATGAGATTTAGGTAACATCTTTAGTGGGAACCGCTGTTCTCTTTTTGGACACAAAGACCTTTGTACCCCATCATGTGCCTAAAACAACAACCTAGGCAGCCAGTACATCTGTACAAGCAGTATTAGCCGAGGTTAAATTGTTTTTCATGTACATACATTTTCTTGCCTCCCATAATGAATCTATTTCATAATAAATATTCTCTTTAACCCCGCAGTTAAACAATCTGCGTTGCGCCAGAGCTCTCTGTTGTTTTACGGTTCGATGTTTTGCTTATCTGACAAATTCTGCTAAATGTAAAAGTTTTTAATTAAGAAAAAAAAGCTTAGATAAGACTCATAAAGTCCAGAGGCTTCTCGCAGCCTGCACTTAAAGGCCCCGGCCGTCCTGCGGGGATCTCTCTGCATTCAAATATTGAAGTTCTATCACAGAAATATTTTGATGAAACTCTTTATTTTGCCAATAAAAACTCCAATGCGTTTCACAAACAAGTGGAAGACAAACAATCTATCTCTGTGGTGTTCACACGAGCCTTGCCTCGAGCCATGGGAAAGAGCACGAAGGTTTTGAGAGATCATTAAAACTTCAGTCTTACTAACTTCAAATAGTCATCATTCCTGCCCAATATTTTTCTTGTTTCCTAGAAGATAAATACTGCTTCTTGGATGACCAAATTCTCAAGTTTTATGGTAAGGTTTAAAGATAGAGGAAAAATCCCATTACATTGGTGTCTCTATTAAGCTCTGCTAAGGGGCACAATTATACCAGTCTAATAACTTCAACCAGTTCTTATTGGGGGCACTTTATAAGGTAATAAAGAGTCGTGCCCTTTAACGAGCTGTCAAAAGAGCTGTGAGGGGGCATTAAGAGAAATTAATTATTTTTACACTGTCAATTAAGTCTTTTTTCTAATTCTCGCTGACATATTGGCGGCATTGTATTAATATTCAGAGCTACACTTGCCATTCTGCTGGCGGAGTCACTGTGTATGTATATTACATTACTTATTCTATACAGATCATGAATTACACTCTGTATTATACTCCAGAGCAGCACTCACTATTCTGCTGGTGCAGTCACTGTGTACATACATTACATTACTTATCCTGTACTGATCCTGAGTTACATCCTGTATTATACTCCAGAGCTGCACTCACTATTCTGCTGGTGGAGTCACTGTGTACATACATTACATTACTTATCCTGTACTGATCCTGAGTTATATCCTGTATTATTCTCCAGAGCTGCACTCACTATTCTGCTGGTGGAGTCACTGCGTATATACATTACATTACTTATCCTGTACTGATCCTGAGTTATATCCTGTATAATACCTCAGAGCTGCACTCACTATTCTGCTGGTGCAGTCACTGTGTACATACATTACATTACTTATCCTGTACTGATCCTGAGTTACATCCTGTATTATACTCCAGAGCTGCACTCACTATTCTGCTGGTGCAGTCACTGTGTACATACATTACATTACTTATCCAATACTGATCCTGAGTTACATCCTGTATTATACCCCAGAGCTGCACTCACTATTCTGCTGGTGGAGTCACTGTGTACATACATTACATTACTTATCCTGTGCTGATTCCGAGTTACATCCTGTATTATACTCCAGAGCTGCACTTGTGTAGCCCTGGTATTTAAGGTACACAATACCAGGAGGATGAGTGGAGAGGTAACGGTTAAGGGCTCTACATGACATCACATATACTTCGGACACACCCAGCAGGGGTGTAGAGGGGTGTGGTTTTGAGCACAAGAGAGTCTAGTAGTGTCTCCTGAGGTGAAGGGAGAGAGAAGGAGTGCCTGTCTGGAGCACCAAGATTCCTGTCGATTCAGAGAGACAGTACAGTAGTGGAGGCTAGTACAGGTGAGCCAGTTCACCTTAGCCTAGTCAGTGCTGAGATTGAGAGTTTGAGCAAGTCGAAAGGCACAGTGGAAGGAAATCAGAAGTGCTTTAGGATTGAAGTATCCTGCACATTGTCACCGGTCACTGGAGACCGAAGCATCACTATAGCTTCACGCATAGTGGTAGAAAAACCAGAGGCTTACTGGACCTTAGGTAACAGAAAGCAGCCCTTGAAGTGTCAGTACGTAACAGGGGTCAGGTGGAATAGGAACTTTGAGCTAGGCCAAGCATAGAAGAACCTAGTTTCATCACTGGAAGGCTCCACCACAAAACTGACCGGGCAGTACAGCTTTGAAATAGCTGAAGTTTCAGGAGTGAACTACGCTTTATGCTGGTTGGACTCATCATCATTGGAAAGTAAAGGAGGCCCCTGCCTTGCTCAGCCGTTGCCTCAAAACTCATCCTCCATCAACCCCATCAGCCTCCCTGGGACCTGCCTTACCATCTTACAAGTAAAAGGTATGGAAAGACGCTGACGGTGTGAGACTGAGTTATTTAATTGCATGCCTGCACAACCCCACCATAACCATCGACCTGAGGGAAGAGTCCCACCTGTAGGGGACCCGACATCTAGCTGCCTCACCATCCCCTCAGAGATCTACAGCAGCGCTGGTACAAATTACCAGAGACTACAGGTGGCGTCACGAACTGTAAATATATCTATCCCCTGTAAATATTCCCCCAACATACGCCAGACCGCCAGGGCCACAGACCGAGCCACCGCTACCTGTGACATCCCCATAGACTTCCATGGGCTCGGCTCTGAGTACCCCATTGCCCTGGTAACCCACAATTGTGGTGGCGGGTCGACACACACTCACTATTCTGCTGATGCAGTCACTGTGTACATACATTACATTACTTATCCTGTACTGATCCTGAGTTACATCCTGTATTATACTCCAGAGCAGCACTCACTATTCTGCTGGTGCAGTCACTGTGTACATACATTACATTACTTATCCTGTACTAATCCTGAGTTATATCCTGTATTATTCTCCAGAGCTGCACTCACTGTTCTGCTGGTGGAGTCACTGCGTATATACATTACATTACTTATCCTGTACTGATCCTGAGTTATATCCTGTATTATACCTCAGAGCTGCACTCACTATTCTGCTGGTGCAGTCACTGTGTACATACATTACATTACTTATCCTGTACTGATCCTGAGTTACATCCTGTATTATACTCCAGAGCTGCACTCACTATTCTGCTGGTGCAGTCACTGTGTACATACATTACATTACTTATCCAATACTGATCCTGAGTTACATCCTGTATTATACCCCAGAGCTGCACTCACTATTCTGCTGGTGGAGTCACTGTGTACATACATTACATTACTTATCCTGTGCTGATTCCGAGTTACATCCTGTATTATACTCCAGAGCTGCACTCACTATTCTGCTGATGCAGTCACTGTGTACATACATTATATTACTGAACCTGAGTTACATCCTGTATTATACTCCAGAGCTGCACTCTCTATTCTGCTGGTGCAGTCACTGTGTACATACATTACATTACTTATCCTGTACTGATCCTGAGTTACATCCTGTATTATACTCCAGAGCTGCACTCACTATTCTGCTGGTGCAGTCACTGTGTACATACATTACATTACTTATCCTGTACTGATCCTGAGTTACATCCTGTATTATACTCCAGAGCTGCACTCACTATTCTGCTGGTGGAGTCACTGTGTACATACATTACATTACTTATCCTGTGTTGATCCTGAGTTACATCCTGTATTATACTCCAGAGCTGCACTCCCTATTCTTCTGGTGCAGTCACTGTGTACATACATTACATTACTTATCCTGTACTGATCCTGAGTTACATCCTGTATTATACTCCAGAGCTGCACTCACTATTCTGCTGGTGCAGTCACTGTGTACTTACATTACATTACTGAACCTGAGTTACATCCTGTATTATACTCCAGAGCTGCACTCACTATTCTGCTGGTGCTGGTGGAGTCACTGTGTACATACATTACATTACTTATCCTGTACTAATCCTGAGTTATATCCTGTATTATTCTCCAGAGCTGCATTCACTATTCTGCTGGTTGAGTCACTGTGTATATACTGTACATTACATTATTTATCCTGTAGTGATACTTAGTTATATCCTGTATTACTCCCCAGAGCTGCACTCACTATTTTTTCTATAAAACAGTTGAAATGTTACCATGGAAAAAAAATATTTGCCTGGCCCACTTGCCAAAGAGGTAGAGAAGGCAATTGCTATATGCAATTGCTGTGCGGGTAGGTGCCCTAGTATTAAACCAGTCTTATAGCTTCAACCAATTCTTATTGGGGTTGCATTTAATGGGGTATTAATGAGTTGGGTCCTTTAAAGAGCTGTCGAAAGAGCTGTGAGAGGGCATTTAGAGTATCTAACTATTTTTACAGTGTCTAAGTATTTTTTTCTACCTCTAACTGGCATATGGGGTGCATTGTATTACTATGATGGCAAGTTCAACTTAAAGGATTATTCCCATCTCCAGATTCCTATTCCAATACGTAGTAGGTGTAATAACAATAATATTAGCAAATTCTTCCAGTTAGAAATATAGTATAGTTCTTATGATTCTGTCACAATTTGACTGTCTGAAGTAAGGGAGAGGGGTCTGAAACTATCCTTGAAACTGGGATTCTAACTGTCCCTGTTTTAGGGGTACTCTTGATGGTAGAGATGCCCAAGTCTCCGACCTTACTATGCTTCTGTTAAACCCCTCCCACACCCTGTGTAACGAATGGAAGCGGAGGCAGAGATGGTGAAGTTCACATTCGTCTTTATTTTTTAATGTGGAACCTCGAGACCGCGGTCCGAGGGGCTCCGAAGGGGGCGTGACTATTGAGCCCCGGGTACCCGTAGTAAGGCCCCTCGAACAGGACCAGAATGGAATACCTGGAGGGCACAGGTGCTACCTCCAGTTAGACCCCGGACACGTGGCAGCTGTCCCAGAGGGACCAAAAGGATAACAGGTATATACAGAGACCGTGGAGGGTTCTTGACGGAGATGAGTAAGGTCCTGGTCCAGAATGGATGGTGGCAGGCTGGCTCCAGTGACCTTGTCACAGTTCACGGGTACGGATGGCTGATAGCGGAACGGGATGACACTTGCGCCAGTAATAACCGAGATTGTCCAGGTTAGCCAGATACGGGTTAGCAATGATCTGTGGAGACAAATAGTATAAGCGAAGCACAGAGACTGCAGACGCAGTGCAGACAGATCAGGAACAGAACCGGATGTAGCAATGATAGAACACGTTGCTCCAGCACTCCCCTTATGGTGGAGTGACCAGATATAATACTGAGTGCGCTGCCATTTGTTAATTGGCTATTTCAAAAAATGCACGCTGCCCCTTTAAGAGAGACGGTGGGCGCGGCCTCGCGTCCTAAGCAATCTATCTGGAGGCCTGCCAGCAGCGTGCCAGGAACTGGAGGAGGACACAGGACGCCGAGGAGCAGATGGGACAGGAGACCTCAGCCTGCGCGCAGACTGCTGCAGAGGGACAGCTAGAGGAGCAGGTAAGTGACCAGGACGGAGTGCAGAGCCAGCACGGGGACCGAGTGTAACAGTATCCCCCTCTTTACCCCCCTCTTTTTCAAGCCTGCGTGAAATCTTTTAAGAAGAAGAGGAGCCTGGATGTTCTCTTTAGGCTCCCAAGACCTCTCCTCAGGACCAAAACCCTTCCAGTCCACCAGGTAATAGATCCTACCTCTTACTTTCTTAGAGGCCAAGATATGTTTTACCTCAAAAACATCATCCTCAGAAACCGGATCTGGAGTGGTACCCGGGTCCTTATAGAAGGAGCTCAACACTACTGGTTTGAGGAGGGAAACATGAAAGGAGTTAGGTACACGTAGAGAATTAGGCAATTTCAGTTTGTAAGAGACCGGGTTGATTTGTCTCAAGACTTCAAAGGGACCAATGAAACGGGGACCCAATTTGTACAATGGTAACTTCAAACGGATGTACTTGGAGGAGAGCCATACCTTGTCTCCTGGACGAAAGATGGGAGCCTCCAAACGTCTTTTGTCCGCATGCGTTTTCATACGCTGAGAGGCTTTCTCCAAAGCAGACCTGGTATCTCTCCAAATGTTCGAGAAATTCTTAGACAAGGTATCGACTGCCGGAACATCAGACAATCCAGAGATAGGAAGAGGAATCCCGGGTTGGAGTCCAAACACAATCTGAAAGGGAGACTTTCCAGAAGATTCACTTACTTGGTTGTTGTAGGAGAATTCCGCCCAGGGCAGTAATTCTACCCAGTCATTATGATGAGCATTGATGAAGTGACGCAGGTATCCAGCCAGGATTTGATTGATCCTCTCCACTTGCCCATTAGACTGGGGATGGTATGCAGAAGAAAAATCTAGTTAAATTTTTACCATTTTACAGAGTGCTCTCCAGAACTTAGAGGTGAACTGGACGCCCCTGTCGGACACGATGTGGAGAGGAAATCCATGTAGACGGAAGATGTGCTGAATGAAGTGAGCGACCAGTTCTGGAGCAGACGGGAGACCAGATAGCGGAACGAAGTGGGCCATTTTAGAGAAGCGGTCCACCACAACCCATACCACTGAGCAGCCAGAAGAAATGGGAAGATCCGTGATGAAATCCATTGCGATGTGCTGCCAGGGAGCGGACGGAATCGGAAGAGGCAGAAGCCTGCCGGCTGGTAGATGTTTAACAGTTTTGTTACGGGCACATGAAGGACAAGCTGTGACGAACTCCTGGATATCCTTGCCCATGGTAGGCCACCAGTAGTAATGGGAGATGAGTTGCTGCGTCTTTTTCTGACCAGCATGGCCAGCCAACTTAGAAGAATGACCCCACCGCAGAACACGACTACGATCAGAAGCGGACACGAGAGTCTTCCCTGGAGGAAGCCGGGCAAGATCAGTGGAGGCAACAGAGACTAACTTAGAAGGTTCAATAATGTGCTGAGGTTTTTCCTCCAGTTCAGGAGGCAAAAAGGCTCTGGAGAGTGCGTCTGCCTTGATGGTCTTGTCAGCTGGCCGGAAATGAAGTACAAAATTGAAACGGGCAAAAAACAATGCCCAATGGGCCTGACGGGGATTCAGCCTTAAAGCAGATTGGAGATAGGCAAGGTTTTTATGGTCGGTGAATATGACTACCTGGTGATTAGCTCCCTCAAGAAGATGTCTCCATTCTTGCAGAGCCAATTTGATGGCCAACAGTTCACGATCACCGACAGAGTAGTTCCTTTCTGCGGGAGAAAAAACCTTGGAAAAAAAACCACATGAGATCATCCGCCCGGTAGACGACTTCTGGGTGAGAACTGCTCCTGCACCTATGGAAGAAGCGTCAACCTCAAGAAAAAATTGCTCATTCGAATTAGGACGATGGAGAACGGGTGCGGAAGCGAAGGTTTTTTTGAGAGAAACAAAGGCCTCTTCTGCCTCGGAGGACCATTCCTTAGAGTTTACACCTTTCCGGGTTAAGGCTGTGATAGGAGCCACTCAGGTGGAAAAGTGTGGAATGAATTGCCGGTAGTAGTTGGCGAACCCTAGGAACCGTTGTATGGCTTTTAGCCCAGACGGACGAGGCCAGTTGAGAACTGCAGACAACTTCTCTGGGTCCATCTTTAATCCTGTGGAAGATACAATGTACCCAAGGAAAGGCAAGGAAGACTGCTCAAAGAGGCATTTCTCATATTTGGCATATAGCCTGTTCTCTCTCAGTCTTTGTAAGACCAGGCGTACTTGCCTCCGGTGTGACGCAAAGTCTGCAGAGAAAATCAAAATATCGTCCAGGTAGACCACGACACAAGTATAGAGCAGGTCCCTGAAAATGTCATTAACAAATTCCTGAAAGACCGCAGGTGCATTGCTTAGACCAAATGGCATTACCAGGTATTCATAGTGGCCGTCACGGGTGTTGAAGGCTGTTTTCCATTCGTCTCCCTCTCTGACTCGGATCAGGTTGTAGGACCCTCTGAGATCCAATTTGGTGAAGATCTTGGCCCCTCGGAGACGATCAAACAGCTCTGAAATAAGAGGTAATGGATACCTGTTTTTTACCGTGATCTGATTTAGACCCCGGTAGTCGATACAGGGCCGCAAGGATCCATCCTTCTTCTTCACAAAGAAGAATCCAGCTCCTGCCGGTGATGATGACTTTCGGATAAATCCTCTAGCCAGATTCTCTTGGATGTAGTCCGACATAGCCTGAGTCTCTGCCTGTGAAAGGGGATAAACTCTCCCGCGAGGAGGAGATGCTCCAGGAAGAAGCTCTATCTGACAGTCATACGACCTGTGTGGAGGTAGTCTCTCAGTCTCCTTTTTCCCAAAGACGTCAGAGAAGGACCAATAGGCGGAAGGCAACCCTGGCAGGGTATCAGGCTGGACTGGAGGCGAAACAGGTTGAATCCGGGTTAAGCGACGATTCATGCAGGTATCTCCCCAACGCAGAACTTCTCCAGTTTTCCAATTAAGGACTGGTTCATGCATCTGGAGCCAAGGTAAACCTAAAAGCATGGGATGGGACAAACCGGGAAATACATAAAATTGCATTCGTTCAGCATGCATTAGACCTACCTGGAGTTCCACCAACTCGGTTTGAAACTGGACGGGCTCGGTCAGTGGTTTGCCATCTACGGTGGTCACCTGCAACAGATCAGGAAGACACTGGACTGGTAAGCGGTAATGATCCACAACCGCCTGCTGGATGAAGTTCCCTGCAGCTCCAGAATCCAGTAGACAATGTTGGAGAATTTTATAGCTCCATAGGACACGGAGACTGAGATTTGTAATGAGGGAGAGGACTGTTCACTACCTAGGTTGGCCCCTCCTACCGAACCTAGGCACTGGAGTTTCCCGACTTTTTAGGACAGAAATTAATCTGATGCTCAGAACTACCGCAGTAGTAACAACTTCCCTCCTTGCGACGTGCCTCCCGGCGGCGGGTGGACAAACTTACACGGTCTACCTCCATGGCCTCGGAGGAGGAAGGCGAGGTACCTGTTTTGAACAAACTAGAGTCCAGGTGATAGGACCTTTTGTCCCGCTTGATCTCCATGGAACGCTCCTGAAAACGCAGGTCGATTCGGGTTGCCAAGGATATTAGCTCTTCCAAGATGGTAGGTCTGTCCCGTCCCGCCAGCTCATCCTTGATTTTTCCGGATAGGCCTTCCCAGAAGTTAGCTACCAAAGCCTCATTGTTCCACGACAATTCAGACGAGAGGGTGCGGAATTTAACAGCATACTGAGCCACCGTGAGAGTACCTTGGCGCAGGCGGAGCAAGGCAGAAGCGGTCGAAGTGGTGCGACCAGGTTCATCGAAGGTCCTGCGAAAAGCCTCTAGGAAAGATTGAAGATCATTAACCAGCGGATCCCCTCTCTCCCATAGTGGGTTTAGCCAGGTGAGGGCCTCTCCTCCCAGGTGTGACATGATGAAGCCCACCTTGGCTCGGTCAGAAGCAAACATATGCCCCAAGATTTCGAAGTGTAGAGTGCACTGATTGAGAAAACCCCGAAACAGAGTAGGATCACCCAGGAAACGGGTAGGAGCCACCAAGCGGGGACCTTTACTTGCCATGGGAACTGGTACCTGAGTATTGATAGAAGAGTCAGATGCAGACAAGAACCCCAAGGAATCCATGCGGGTAGACAAGCTGCGTAGATAAGTTGTGATCTTGTCCTGTTGAACTCCTAAACGGGCCACCTCCTGGCACAGATCCATGGTGGGAGGTCTCTGGAATCCAGCGGGTTCCATGGCCGGAGCAATCTGTAATGAATGGAAGCGGAGGCAGAGATGGTGAAGTTTATGTCGTGACCCGCACCACAATTGTGGATTACCAGGGCAACGGGGTACTCAGAGCCGAGCCCATGGAAGTCTATGGGGTTGTCACAGGTAGCGTGGCTCGGTCTGTGGCCCTGGCGGTCAGGCGTATGTTGGGGGGGATTATTTACAGGGGACTGGTATATAACAGTTCGTGACGCCACCTGTAGTTTTCTGATCACTAAGACCAGCGCTGCTGTAGATCTCTGAGGGGATGGTGTGGCAGCTAGATGTCGGGTCCCCTACAGGTGGGACTCTTCCCTCAGGGTCTATAGTGATTATGATGTCGTGAAGGTGTGCAGTTAAATGACACAGTCTCACACATTAAAGCTTCTTTCCATACCTTTTACTTTCCAAGATGATAAGGCAGGTCCCGGGAAGCTGTTGGGGTGGATGGAGGATGCGTTTCAAGGCAACGGCTGAGTAGGTTAGAGGCCTCCTTAACTTTCAATGTAACGAGTCCAACTTGCATGAAGCTAAGTTCACTCAAAAACTCCAGCTAATTCTGTAGCTGTACTGCCCGGTCAGCATGGTGGTCGAGTCTTCTAATGGATAGAACTAAGTTCCTTCTCTTGTCGTGCACTGACTCAAAGTTCTTGTTCTACCTGACCCTGGTTTCGTACTGACAACAGGGCTTGTTCCTGTGACTTGAAGTCCAGCGAACCTCTGGCTATTCTATCACTACGCTTGAAGCTGTAGCGACACTTCGGTCCCCAGTGACCGGTGACTAATGCAGGATAGTCCAATCCTTCAAGCACTTCTATAATTCTTTCCACTGCGCCCTTCGCCCTGCTCGCGCTCTTAATATCAGCACTGACTAGACTAGGATAATATTCGATCATCCGTACTAGCCTCCACTTTTGTACCGTCTCCCTGTGTTGACAGGAGATCTCGGCTCTCCAAAAGGCACCAGTCCCGACTCTCTGCACGCTCACAGGAGAACTTTCAGACCGCACTGTGCTACAGGACACTCCCCTATACACCCCTGCTGGGTGTGTCTGAAATGTATATGAGTGATGTCGAGCCTTAACCGTTACCTCTCCACTCATCCTCCCGGATAATGTGTGCCTTACATACCAGGGCTACACATTCCCCCTTGGTAAAATACAGCACTCCCGGGCTGTGAAACAGACAAAGAAAGAATTTTTGTTTTGCATTTAAACATTTAACATCAAACTCTTCCCAGCAGGGAGGTGAGAAATTCTTAAACGTTGCATTATGTACAATGGACATAGAAAAATACAAAAACATACTTTCAATAAATATGTCATATCAAACAGTATTCTTGTGAAGGACCCGCACCAAACCTTCAACGTGGGTCCTGGGTGGGCTGCAGGACATCTGGCTGCAGACCTCGCTCAGTGCCACACCACACGGGTTTTATGTTCAGAGGTAATTGTTACAGTTGGATATAGAACCACGAGAATGCATAAAGTGCAACTATATACATTATCAGTTCTGGGGCTGACATAGTCCACAGCCTCGAAGTCCATTATTCCTCCTATTTAGTAATGCACAATACCATAACAATACTTTTTACAATATTCACATAAGGTAAACTTTTTCTGGGTTAAATTACATTATTTGGCTAGAATTACTGTTGATATCGAATAGGTATCTTCCCTTTCGTGGTTCGCTCTGATCTACGTGGAGTAGCTTCAGGTATATTAGTCTGTGATCTACCTGCTCTGCGTAACGGCAAACTATAGAACTGTCTCAATCTTTCTATGGATCTGGCAAGCGTACTGATGGCTGGGCGGTGTGAGTCAGCTTCACCAGGGGATCCCATAGCATGGGGCGCTGCTTCTGATGGTCCTTCTTGAGATTCTGTAGGCTGGGGTGTTACTGGAATAGGTAACTCCTGAACTGGCTCAACTGGCACCATGGGCATAACTGGAGGTAGAACTTCCTCTTGTGGCTGATAAAACTGCAACACCGGAATGATTACAGCATCTCCCAGTCTGGGCCAATCCGCAGGGAAATCTCCCAGATCCGTGTGTATGACCTCTTCTTTTCTTTCTTCTCGATTGACGACAGGGTTCTCTTCACGAAGCTTTAAGGGTTCTGGGCACAATTTCAAATGGTCTCTGGACACAGTGGATATTGTTCTTCCTCCGTCCTTACTGATAATACAAACTTTTCTGTTGTCATATTTGGAGTCTTGTACGACGTAGGGTTCTTGTTCCCACTGGTTGTCCAATTTGTGCATCTTCCTTTTTCTTTTCAATACCACTTCTCCAGGCATCAAAGGCTTGGCAGGAGCATTCCTGTTGTAAATATCTTCCTGTTTTTCCCGTGCCTTGTTGAGACTTTCTTCTACACAGACTTGCACTCGTCTGTATTGCTCTTGCCGATTGATGTCCCAGTTTTCAACGGCGTCATCTGCCTCCGGTTCTACCACTCCAAGTTCTAAATCCATTGGTAGTCTTCCGGGCCTTGCTCTCATAAGATAGGCTGGAGTGCAGTTAGTGGAACTTACAGGTATATGGTTATACAAGTCAACCAAATCAGGTAGTACGTCCGGCCACCGATTTCTGTCTTCCAACGGTATGGATTTCAACAAATCAAGGACAATGTGGTTCATTTTCACGCAAAGGCCGTTGGTTTGAGGATGGTATGGTGTTGTTCTAATTTTCTTACACCCATACATGTGACAGAATTCCTTGAATAGGTCAGCCTCAAAAGCAGGTCCTTGATCAGTTAATACTTGCTCCGGATACCCATGCGGTCTGCAGAAGCTTGCTTGAAAGGTTCTTGCTGCCGTCACTGCTGTCTGATCCTTAACTGGAACAACCACCAGAAATCTAGAGTAATGGTCCACCATGGTCAAGGCGTATGAGTATCCAGATCTACTTGGCGCCAATTTAACGTGGTCCAGGGCCACAATCTCCAAGGGACGAGTCGTCCGGACAGGCTGCAGGGGTGCCCTCTGACTACCGTAGTCCTTTCTTCTGAGACCACAGGGTCCACAGTTCCGACACCACCTCTCGATGGAGCTGCGCATCCCTACCCAGTAGAACCGGCACCTCAACAGGGTCTCCAGCTTTCTCCAGCCAAAGTGTCCTGCTTGATCGTGGTATGCTTCCAACACCATTTGGACGTCTGCCTTGGGGACCACTATCTGCCAGACCATCTCATGGGTCCTGGGGTTGACGTATCTCCTGCACAACTTCTCACGGTATAGGAACAACCGGCTTCTCTCGTTCCACAGGAGCTTTGCTGACATAGGTGCATCTTTTTCCAAGGAGGAACCTTCCTGTCTTAACAACTCCTTGATACGGCTGACCACTGGATCGCTGTCCTGAGTCTCTTTCCAGCTGTGATGGGGTAAGGGATTTAACGTTGCACCATACTGCTTTCTGTAGACTCGCTGCTCGTGGACTATCCCATTTCGATGGAATGCAGGTAGCTCAATTTCTTCCAGGTCGTCCGATTCTTCTTCCGTGTCAGATTCATGCGGCATTCGGGACAATGCGTCAGCATTAGCATTCTTTCGGCCTGCCCGGTACTTGATGGTAAACTGGTAATTGGACAACCGAGCCATCCAACGCTGCTCCATGGCGCCCAGATTGGCTGTGTCCAGGTGCGTTAAGGGGTTGTTGTCTGTAAACGCAGTGAACTGGTTGGAGGCCAGATAGTGCTTAAATCTTTCAGTAATGGCCCAGACCAGCGCCAGAAACTCCAGCTTGAAGCTGCTATAATTTTCCGGATTCCTCTCAGTTGGCCTGAGTTTTCTGCTGGCATATGTGATGACTTTTTCTTGGCCATTCTGCTTCTGACTGAGAACTGCTCCTAAACCTTCATTACTTGCATCGGTGTACAGCAGGAACGGTTGGCTGTAATCAGGATAGGTCAAGATCTCATCACCTGTAAGGATCTCTTTCATCTTTTGGAATGCTTCAGCCTGTTCCTTACCCCAATTAAAGGGAGGGTTTCTGCTCTTTAGGGATTGTCCTACTAGGAGGTCCTGTAAAGGGGCTGCCTTCTTCGTGTAATCTTTCACGAACCTTCTGTAGTAACCCGTGAGTCCCAGGAACTGTCGCACTTCCTTGAGGTTCTTCGGCTCCGGCCACTTCTGGATAGCAGTGACTTTCTCTGGGTCCGGCGCTACTCCTTCCGAACTGACGATGTGCCCCAAGTATTGTACCTTCTGTTTGAGTAGATGGCATTTTGAGGGTTTCAACTTCATCCCGTACCTGGACAGGGACTCAAATACTTCTGCCAGGTGCTTCAGATGGTCCTCATATGTCTTGGAGTACACGATGACGTCGTCTAGGTATAGCAGCACGGTTTCAAAATTGAGATGTCCCAGGCAGTTCTCCATCACTCTCTGAAATGTTCCTGGGGCACTGCTGAGCCCAAACGGCATTCTGTCGAACTCACAGAGCCCCATTGGGGTGGTGAAAGCCGTTTTCTCACGATCCTCCTCAGCCACAGCCACTTGCCAGTACCCACTAGTCAGATCGAGGGTAGAAAAGTAGTTAGCCGTTTTCAGAGCAGCTAATGATTCCTCTATACGTGGTAACGGGTATGCATCTTTATGTGTTATGCGGTTCACCTGCCTGTAATCCACACACATTCTCAAGCTACCATCTTTTTTTCTAACCAGGACTAGAGGTGCTGCCCAGGGACTACAACTATCCCTGATTACTCCGGCTTCTTTCATATCTCGCAACATTTCTTTAGCCTTCTGATAATGGGCTGGGGGTATAGGCCTGTACCGCTCTTTGATGGGAGGATGACTGCCTGTAGGGATATGATGTTGTACTCCCTTAATTATCCCAAAATCAAGTGGGTGCTTGCTAAACACTTGGGCGTACTCTTGTACCACCCGTAATACCCCTTGCTTCTGGTGAGCGGGAGTGGTGTCCGTCCCAACATGGAGTTGCTGACACCATTCCGCCACCTGGGTTGCCGGGTCATTGTCCTCCGCTATTTGGCAGGAGTCTAAGGACTCAGTCGGGAGAATAGAATTATTGTCGACAGCATGTAGTTTAGCAATGGTTGCATAACGGGGTAAGTTTACCTCATCATCTCCCCAGTTGAGGAGCCGTACCGGTACTCTTCCATTCACCACTTCCACTACTCCCCTAGCAGTCATAAGTGTAGGTCTATGTTCTGAATGGTGGGGTTCTACTACAGCTTGGTAGCTCTGTCCTCTCAGACCTATGGCTGCCCTGCACCAGATTATCATTTCACTCATTGGGGGTATCACAATGGGATTCGAGTCAGTGACCCGTACATTACCAATTTCGCCGTCTGTAAGCTTCGCTTGCTGCTGACACATCAGGGCCCGGATCTCTCTTTGGATTACTCCCTTTTGTCTTGATCTGGCAATTTCAGCGAGCTGTTGGAGTAAGAACACAACTTCTCCCAGACAGTTACTGATAATGTTAGTACCCAAAATTATATTTAAACCGTTCTCCTCATTTACAGTCTTTACTACTAGAAGCCCCTGGTCTTTCAACTCCTCTCTGCCCACTTTCACATCCACACATTTTGTCCCGAGTACTTCTACAGGAAGACCATTAGAAGCATACACGGTAAAGTCAGGGCTCGGGGGTTTAAGACTGTCCATTGACCAGAACTTAGTATATAGGGCATCAGGTATTAGGGTCACCTGAGACCCAGTGTCTAACAATGCCGGAACTGCAATACCATCTAGAATGATAGACAGGTAGGGTAGCCCACCCACATACCTGCGGTTCCAGTCTAGGGGGCCTGACGGATCTCCTCCTGGGTGTTGGCCCTCGGACCCAGGTTCTGCCCGTTTAAAGGACACTGTGGAGACATATGACCTTTCCGGTTGCAACGGTAACAGGTGATCTCCCGACGAGGAGGGTGTTGATCAGAGGTCGCTCCTGGGGGTGGCGTTGTCCTCCTCCGGGGGGGCGACGTCTTCCTTCTTCTCCGGTTCATCCACGGGACGTCTTCTGGGCAGTCAGCTAATAAGATCTTCCCTTCTTCCTCTTTCCGCAGCTGCAGGGCACTCATCACAGCAGCCAGATTTTTAGTCAGCTGGCGCACCTCTGAGCGCAGACAGTCCAATTCACTAGGGGGTGTCACCTGCGTTTTGGCTTCTGCCACTAGTGGGGAAAAGGGGGGTACTGCCGGTTCCAGAGTGACTTCACCCTGGTGATGTTGGGTTGCCACCTCAGGTTTGCCCAGGGGTCGCAGTCCTTTTATTGCCATGTCCTTTAGGGCATCAAAGGTAGCATCAGGATGATCTAAGGACCACCAGTTTACAGTTCTGCGTTCCTCTTGGGATCTCAATCCCTGTACAAATTGTTCTTTCAGCATCTTATTTTCGTCGATAGCATTTATATTATTAATCTGCTTAAGGGCTCTCAGGGCTCCTTGTAGTCGGCAAGCGTAGTCCCTGATGCTGTCACCTGGCTGCTGTGAACAGTGGTAGAAGGCCATCCGGAGATCCGTTTCTGTGCGGTCTTCAAACATGGCATGTAGCTTAAAGAGGATCGCAGGTACCGACTCCTGATCAACGGTATCCCAAGTCTCCACTTCCCTCTCAGCAGCGCCAGTTAGCTGCCCTATCAGCACAGCAGCTTTTTGTCTCTCAGGCATGGAGTACATTTCTAGGATGCTGCATAACTTCCGCTTGAATCCTGCTAAAGTGCCTGGCTCACCGCTGTACTGGGGAAGCCATTTCGCCCCAGGCATATATGGGAGCGTTAGTGGCATGAGCGGGACTACCGGACTGGGTGCTGGGCCTGCGCCCCCATCTGGCGCTACAATGCCACGCTGTGCGGGGTCGGGGCCTCCGGCTGGGGCCGCTCTGTCGGACGGTTGTTGTGACATATTAGCGCCCCCTTGGTTAAACGGAGCCTACCGGTTTCAGAAGCTGCTATTCCACAGGCGCAGCAGTGGGGACAGGACCTTCGTCGCAGGCGCTCTGATGTCAGAGCGTCCACTTCCTGCCGCAGGACCTGCCGCTGAGTCAGAGCCGGGGGCGTGTCCAAGACTTTGCGCGCTCTTTCAGGTACGCCCACCTTCTTCTCCAGCGCCTTAGGGCGCGAATATGGCGGCAAATATGGCGGTATTTGGCGCCAAACAACAGCAACAGTCTTTTTCACAAAGCACTCCACAGGCACACAGGGCTCGCAATTTTGCGAGTTTCTTATCCTGTTCGTGACGCCAAGTTTGTCGTGACCCGCACCACAATTGTGGATTACCAGGGCAACGGGGTACTCAGAGCCGAGCCCATGGAAGTCTATGGGGTTGTCACAGGTAGCGGTGGCTCGGTCTGTGGCCCTGGCGGTCAGGCGTATGTTGGGGGGGATTATTTACAGTGGACTGGTATATAA
This sequence comes from Oophaga sylvatica, assembly GCA_033576555.1. Taxonomy (NCBI): domain Eukaryota; kingdom Metazoa; phylum Chordata; class Amphibia; order Anura; family Dendrobatidae; genus Oophaga; species Oophaga sylvatica. The sequence goes on from JARQOD010007886.1 coordinate 34,068, forward strand.
CAGTTCGTGACGCCACCTGTAGTTTTCTGATCACTAAGACCAGCGCTGCTGTAGATCTCTGAGGGGATGGTGTGGCAGCTAGATGTCGGGTCCCCTACAGGTGGGACTCTTCCCTCAGGGTCTATAGTGATTATGATGTCGTGAAGGTGTGCAGTTAAATGACACAGTCTCACACATTAAAGCTTCTTTCCATACCTTTTACTTTCCAAGATGATAAGGCAGGTCCCGGGAAGCTGTTGGGGTGGATGGAGGATGCGTTTCAAGGCAACGGCTGAGTAGGTTAGAGGCCTCCTTAACTTTCAATGTAACGAGTCCAACTTGCATGAAGCTAAGTTCACTCAAAAACTCCAGCTAATTCTGTAGCTGTACTGCCCGGTCAGCATGGTGGTCGAGTCTTCTAATGGATAGAACTAAGTTCCTTCTCTTGTCGTGCACTGACTCAAAGTTCTTGTTCTACCTGACCCTGGTTTCGTACTGACAACAGGGCTTGTTCCTGTGACTTGAAGTCCAGTGAACCTCTGGCTATTCTATCACTACGCTTGAAGCTGTAGCGACACTTCGGTCCCCAGTGACCGGTGACTAATGCAGGATAGTCCAATCCTTCAAGCACTTCTATAATTCTTTCCACTGCGCCCTTCGCCCTGCTCGCGCTCTTAATATCAGCACTGACTAGACTAGGATAATATTCGATCATCCGTACTAGCCTCCACTTTTGTACCGTCTCCCTGTGTTGACAGGAGATCTCGGCTCTCCAAAAGGCACCAGTCCCGACTCTCTGCACGCTCACAGGAGAACTTTCAGACCGCACTGTGCTACAGGACACTCCCCTATACACCCCTGCTGGGTGTGTCTGAAATGTATATGAGTGATGTCGAGCCTTAACCGCTACCTCTCCACTCATCCTCCCGGATAATGTGTGCCTTACATACCAGGGCTACACATTTACATTCGTCTTTATTTTTTAATGTGGAACCTCGAGACCGCGGTCCGGGGGGCTCCGAAGGGGGCGTGACTAATGAGCCCCGGGTACCCGTAGTAAGGCCCCTCGAACAGGACCAGAATGGAATACCCGGAGGGCACAGTTGCTACCTCCAGTTAGACCCCGGACACGTGGCAGCTGTCCCAGAGGGACCAAAAGGATAACAGGTATATACAGAGACCATGGAGGGTTCTTGACGGAGATGAGTAAGGTCCTGGTCCAGAATGGATGGTGGCAGGCTGGCTCCAGTGACCTTGTCACAGTCCACGGGTATGGATGGCTGATGGCGGAACGGGATGACACTTGCGCCAGTAATAACCGAGATTGTCCAGGTTAGCCAGATACGGGTTAGCAATGATCTGTGGAGACAAATAGTATAAGCGAAGCACAGAGACTGCAGACGCAGCGCAGACAGATCAGGAACAGAACCGGATGTAGCAATGATTGAACACGTTGCTCCAGCACTCCCCTTATGGTGGAGTGACCAGATATAGTACTGAGTGCGCTGCCATTGGTTAATTGGCTATTTCAAAAAATGCACACTGCCCCTTTAAGAGAGACGGTGGGCGCGGCCTCGCGTCCTAAGCAATCTATCTGGAGGCCTGCCAGCAGCGTGCCAGGAACTGGAGGAGGACACAGGACGCCGAGGAGCAGATGGGACAGGAGACCTCAGCCTGCGCGCAGACTGCTGCAGAGGGACAGCTAGAGGAGCAGGTAAGTGACCAGGACGGAGTGCAGAGCCAGCACGGGGACCGAATGTAACACTCTGTGAGGCATGTGAGTCGCACGTACAGGGCTTGGAGTACTCGGCACCGAGCCCGTTCACTTCAATGGGGGAGAGGTCACGGGTAGCGCAGCTCGGTCCGTCGCCCTGGGCGCTCATTCAAAGGGGGATATTTACAGGGGATTTAGAAATGTTCGTGACGCCACCTGTGGTTTCTGATCAGGGTGACCAGCGCTGCATGGTGAATCCTCTGAGGGGTTGTAACTGGGCAGCAAGGTGTTAAGTCTTCCACAGGTAAGACTGATCCCTCGAGGTATATGGCGGTGCAGGGGTGCAAGGCAATAAGGCAGACACACACAATGAGTCCTTTCCGTACCTTTACTGGTGATATTTGCAGGCACATCCGGGAAGCTGCTCAGGGTGGAGGATGCACGTCCAGTAATCACTGAGTAGGTTTAAGGCCTCCTTACTTCTTGATGTGTGTGAGTTTCTAACTTGCATGAAGCTAAGTTTAACTCCGTGTAGAACAGCTACGCCCGGCTGACATTGTGGTGGAGCCTTCTTTTGGACAGAACTAAGTCTCTATCTGCAGCGTCCTGCTAGACTCCTGTTCTTCCTGACCCCGGTTACGTATCAGCACTGAAGGGCCCCTCTGCGACCTGAAGTCCAGCAGGGTCTCCCGGTTTCTCCCACTAGCCGTGAAGGTTCAAGCAAGCTCGGACCCGGTGTCCGGTTGTGCAGAGTGGAGGTAAGCTATCGTTGCTATTTCTCCTCAGTCCCTCTCTCTCTTTGTCCACTCGCCTGTCGCCCTACTCACACCTTTAACATAAGCACAGGCAACAGTAGGTGTCAGCATCCTTCTCTTCACCCCTCTCTAACAGTACCGCAGTTTGCTCGGTGTTACAAGTACTGCAGTTCCCCTTCCTTCACTTCTTTCTTAGGCTCTGCCCGAAGCAGCTATCAGGACCTTCCGTCAGACTGATCTGTGCACACTCCGAGAGTCACTTTCCACTTAGTCACTTTGTACTTAGAAGAGGCCTTACAGGTGCCTCTTCTAAGTACAGATTTGGCTCAATAGGGGTCGCTGTTGCAGTCGCTATGCTCTGCAGCGTTTCCAATTGGGTCGCAGGTGCTCGCAGTGGCTCAGTTGGGGACGCACTAGCCTGTTGCGTTGCAGAATAGGACGCAGGATAGGATGCAGGTGCGCGGCCGGGCGCTGATGTGGCTGGGGCTTGGGATGCTGAGACACGGGGTACGCTTCCGGCTTCAGGGACGGGGTCGCTGACTCGGGAGACATTCAGGGCATACCACCCCTTAAGACCCCAGTGCCGCGTGTAGGTGACAACATCCCCTTTTAACAGGTCAGACCCTACATCACAGCGATGAACGAAGATCTCCTGAGATAACCCGGGCTCGCGTATGTACCCCCAACCTCCCTGGAGCTTAGAGTCACACACCGTCCCCTGGCGCCGCGATTCCCGGAGCGTACCTTTATCTCGCCGGACGATCTCCTTGTCCGCAAGATTCTGCTCCCGGTACCTCTGGTGAAGTTGCTGCGCCTCTCGCTGTTCCTGCTGCTGTCGCTGCTCATACTCCCGGCGTCGCCACTCGTTCTCCTTCTGGGCGGCGTATTCCACATCGTCCAGGTACTCCATCTCCTCCCAATCAATCTCCGTTGCATCAGGCAGGATTCCTTACATCGTCCCCACCGGGGGACTGCATTCCGCTGCGGCCTCTGGTTCCAGGCCTGGCTGGCATTTCGGTCCGGGCAGGGCCTCCTCAGCCTCCTTCCCTCCAGCCGCGTCCTCGGCGGAGTCAGGATCAGCACTTTTGGGGCCGGCCTCCGGTTGTTCATGAGCCGCTGGGTCCAGTGGTGGCGCGGGTGGCATTTGCGCATCTTGAGGAGAGAGCAGTGGGTCCCACAGCAGCCGCTGTTTCAGGGCACGCCA
>JARQOD010007887.1:0-37718 GCA_033576555.1 Oophaga sylvatica
GAGTGCTCAGGTAGAAGGTAAATGAATATATATCAAAAAACTGACCGGCACATCCAAACATGGATTCAGTGTGAACAGGTGCTAAACCTAGAGTCACCAACTCATATACATACAAGAAAAAAAGGTAGCACACTGTAGCGCTATAGCTTGCAAACACGAAATATGAAAAATATGAAAAAATGAATTGCATCATTACCTTAGAAATATGAAAATTGAGAAGTCTTAGCGCATAAGATGGCCAAATTATGTGAGCCTGATAGCCACGTCAAGGCTCTTCTCGTATATCAGGTCCTAACTAATGCCTATCCTCGCTTAGAAAAGTCTGTCTGCATGGGAACATATGAATCCTTCTTCAGACTAAAATCTACATCTCTGTGGAGGGGTGATGAACCTGTTGTAATTAAAAAGCCTGTGACCACCAGGTGGAGTGCTCAGGTAGAAGGTAAATGAATACATATCAAAAAACTGACCGGCACATCCAAACAGGATTCAGTGTGAACAGGTGCTAAACCTAGAGTCACCAACTCATATACATACAAGAAAAAAAGGTAGCACACTGTAGCGCTATAGCTTGCAAACACGAAATATGAAAAATATGAAAAAATGAATTGCATCATTACCTTAGAAATATGAAAAATTGAGAAGTCTTAGCGCATAAGATGGCCAAATTATGTGAGCCTGATAGCCACGTCAAGGCTCTTCTCGTATATCAGGTCCTAACTAATGCCTATCCTCGCTTAGAAAAGTCTGTCTGCATGGGAACATATGAATCCTCTCTTCAGACTAAAATCTACATCTCTGTGGAGGGTGATGAACCTGTTGTAATTAAAAAGCCTGTGACCACCAGGTGGAGTGCTCAGGTAGAAGGTAAATGAATACATATCAAAAAACTGACCGGCACATCCAAACATGATTCAGTGTGAACAGGTGCTAAACCTAGAGTCACCAACTCATATACATACAAGAAAAAAAGGTAGCACACTGTAGCGCTATAGCTTGCAAACACGAAATATGAAAATATGAAAAAATGAATTGCATCATTACCTTAGAAATATGAAAAATTGAGAAGTCTTAGCGCATAAGATGGCCAAATTATGTGAGCCTGATAGCCACGTCAAGGCTCTTCTCGTATATCAGGTCCTAACTAATGCCTATCCTCGCTTAGAAAAGTCTGTCTGCATGGGAACATATGAATCCTCTCTTCAGACTAAAATCTACATCTCTGTGGAGGGTGATGAACCTGTTGTAATTAAAAAGCCTGTGACCACCAGGTGGAGTGCTCAGGTAGAAGGTAAATGAATACATATCAAAAAACTGACCGGCACATCCAAACATGGATTCAGTGTGAACAGGTGCTAAACCTAGAGTCACCAACTCATATACATACAAGAAAAAAAGGTAGCACACTGTAGCGCTATAGCTTGCAAACACGAAATATGAAAAATATGAAAAAATGAATTGCATCATTACCTTAGAAATATGAAAAATTGAGAAGTCTTAGCGCATAAGATGGCCAAATTATGTGAGCCTGATAGCCACGTCAAGGCTCTTCTCGTATATCAGGTCCTAACTAATGCCTATCCTCGCTTAGAAAAGTCTGTCTGCATGGGAACATATGAACCTTCTTCAGACTAAAATCTACATCTCTGTGGAGGGGTGATGAACCTGTTGTAATTAAAAAGCCTGTGACCACCAGGTGGAGTGCTCAGGTAGAAGGTAAATGAATAATATCAAAAACTGACCGCACATCCAAACATGGATTCATGTGAACAGGTCTAAACCTAGAGTCACAACTCATATACATACAAGAAAAAAAGGTAGCACACTGTAGCGCTATAGCTTGCAAACACGAAATAGAAAAATATGAAAAATTGAATTGCATCATTACCTTAGAAATATGAAAATTTGAGAAGTCTTAGCGCATAAGATGCCAAATTATGTGAGCCTGATACCACGTCAAGGCCTTCTCGTGATATCATGTCCTATAACAATGCTAATCCTCGCTTAGAAAAGTCTGTCGCTGGGAACATATGAATCCTTCTTCAGACTAAAATCTACATCCTGTGGAGGGGTGATGAACCTGTTTAATTAAAAAGCCTTGACCACAGTGGAGTGCTCGGTAGAAGGTAAATGAATACATATCAAAAACTGACCGCAATCAACATGTTCATGTGAACAGTCTAACTAAGTCACCAACTCATATCATACAAGAAAAGGTGCACACTGTAGGCTAACTTGCAACACAAATATAAAATAAAAATGATTGCACATTCTTAAATATGAAAAATTGGAATCTGCGCAAAGGCCAAATATGTACCAAGCCACGCAGGCTTTTCGTATATCACCAACATGCTATCCGCTTAAAATCTGTCTGCATGGGAACATATGAATCCTCTCTTCAGACTAAAATCTACATCTCTGTGGAGGATGATGAACCTGTTGTAATTAAAAAGCCTGTGACCACCAGTGGAGTGCTCAGGTAGAAGGTAAATGAATACATATCAAAAAACTGACCGGCACATCCAAACAGATTCAGTGTGAACAGGTGCTAAACCTAGAGTCACCAACTCATATACATACAAGAAAAAAAGGTAGCACACTGTAGCTATAGCTTGCAACACGAAATATGAAAAATATGAAAAATGAATTCATCATTACCTTAGAAATATGAAAAATTGAGAAGTCTTAGCGCAAAGATGGCCAAATTATGTGAGCCTGATAGCCACGTCAAGGCTCTTCTCGTATATCAGGTCCTAACTAATGCCTATCCTCGCTTAGAAAAGTCTGTCTGCATGGGAACATATGAATCCTCTCTTCAGACTAAAATCTACATCTCTGTGGAGGTGATGAACCTGTTGTAATTAAAAGCCTGTGACCACCAGTGAGTGCTCAGTAGAAGGTAAATTAATACATATCAAAAACTGACCGGCACATCCAAACATGATTCAGTGTGAACAGGTGCTAAACCTAGAGTCACCAACTCATATACATACAAGAAAAAAGTAGCACACTGTAGCGCTATGCTTGCAAACACGAAATATGAAAAATATGAAAAATGAATTCATCATTACCTTAGAAAAATGAAAAATTGAGAAGTCTTAGCGCATAAGATGGCCAAATTATGTGAGCCTGATAGCCACGTCAAGCTCTTCTCGTATATCAGGTCCTAACTAATGCCTATCCTCGCTTAGAAAAGTCTGTCTGCATGGGAACATATGAATCCTCTCTTCAGACTAAAATCTACATCTCTGTGGAGGGTGATGAACTGTTGTAATTAAAAAGCCTGTGACCACCAGGTGGATGGTGGTTAACTATCATGACGGACTCATGATTTAATTCATATCTTTTCATATTTTCTAGTCAGCTGTTGTGTCAAGCTATCAGCGCTACCCAAAGTGTGCTTAACCTTTATTTTCTTGTAACTGTATATGAGTGGTGACTCTAGGTTTCAGCACCTGTTCACATGAATCCATGTTATGATGTGCCGGTCAGTTTTTTGATATGTATTCATTTACCTTCTACCTGAGCACTCCACCTGGTGGTCACAGGCTTTTTAATTACAACAGGTTCATCACCCCTCCACAGAGATGTAGATTTTAGTCTGAAGAGAGGATTCATATGTTCCCATGCAGACAGACTTTCTAAGCGAGGATAGGAATTAGTTAGGACCTGATATACCAGAAGAGCCTTGACGTGGCTATCAGGCTCACATAATTTGGCCATCTTATGCGCTAAGACTTCTCAATTTTTCATATTTCTAAGGTAATGATGCAATTCATTTTTTCATATTTTTCATATTTCGTGTTTGCAAGCTATAGCGCTACAGTGTGCTACCTTTTTTTCTTGTATGCATCGCAGTGGAGACACTCACGCAAGTACGGCTAATCAGCAGAGCTGGGAACTGAGCAGCATCCATACAGGTAACAGATAACAGTATCCCAGCTGGTTAGGGGGAAAGGAGCAAAAGGATTAAAGCAAAGACATGCAGAGTAACGCTGGAAAACAAAGTAGAGACAATACCATCGTTACATCGGTGAAGACTTGGAAGGGAAAGCGAGCCCCCTCCAACAGATGTCTCCACTCAGAGAAAGCCAACTTCATTGCTAGCAACTCCCTGTCCTCGATGGAAAAATTCCTGTCCGCTGGTGTGAAGGTCTTGGAGAAGAAGAAGCAAGGATGCTTCCGACCTTGAGCATCCTTTTGAAAGAGGACTGCTCCAGCACCAACGGATGAGGCATCCACCTCCAATATAAATGGCTTATCAACATCAGGGCGGTGTAGGATGGGAGCGCTAGCAAAATGAGACTTAATTGAGGTGAAAGCCTTGGAGACTTCTTCAGACTACAATTTGGGATTTGCTCCCTTCTTGGTGGGGGCTACCAAAGGAGCTACCAAAGTTGAGAAATGGGGAATGAACTGGCGATAATAATTAATGAACCCCATAAAGCGCTGCACCGCTTTAAGGGAATGGGGTTCTTGCCAGTCCATCACAGCCTGTAGTTTGGCAGGATCCATAGCCAATCCCTGGGCGGAGATGATATAGCCCAGGAATGGTAAAGACTCCTGCTCAAGCATGCATTTCTCCAACTTTGCATAAACGGAATTTGCCCGCAAGAGGTCGAAGACTCTGCAGACATCTTTCCGGTGGGAGTCAATATCTGGAGAGAAGATGAGAATATCATCCAGATAGACCACGACTGAGGTGGAAAGCATATCCAGGAAGATGTCATTAACAAAGTCTTGGAAAACGGCTGGGGCATTACAGAGCCCGAGGAGAACCCTCGTTATTCATAGTGCCCATCCCTGGTATTAAAAGCCGTCTTCCACTCGTCAACCTCGCGGATACGAATCAGGTTGTAAGCACCCCGCAGGTCTAATTTGGTAAATACCCTTGCTCCCTAATTCTCCGTTCGTCTTTTGCACAAAGAAGAACCCTGCCCCAGCAGGTGACACTGACTTCCTAATGAACCCTCTTGCCAGATTTTCCTGAATATATTGGGACATAGCCTCCGTCTCCGGGAGAGAGAGACCCTTCCCCGAGGAGGTTCTGCTCCAGGCAAGAGGTCAATAGGACAGTCATAGGGGCGGTGAGGCGGAAGCATCTCCGCAGCCTTTTAGGAGAACACTTCTACATAGGACCAATAGCACTTGGGAAGGGAAGTGAGATCTGGGGTATCCCTGTAGTAACAACCTGAACACACTCCCTCACACATCTAACTCTACAATACTCGATCCAACCCTGTATCTTCCCAGAGGACCACTCAATATGTGGGGAGTGAAGACGAAGCCAGGGTACTCCCAGCAGAGCCTCATCTATACCCTCAGGAAGGACAAGGAAAGAGTTAATCTCCTGATGGGAAGGAGACATAGCTAATGTGAGAGGGATTGTCTGATGTGTGATCTGTGAGGGCAGTATGGAGCCATTCACCACTCGAACAGTCACCGGTTTGGAGAGCATCACCTGAGGTATTGTGTGGCGGAGAGCAAAAGCAGAGGACATAAAGTTCCCCTCTGCTCCAGAATCCACACAAAGCTCAACTGTTAGAGTGGATGGACCAAAAGAGATTGTCCCTTTAAAGGACAGCTTGGAGGGAAATGCTGCTGACTCTAGTGAACCTCCTCCCCTGGTCACTAGACGCGATCGTGTTCCCGATCACTGGGGACATCTATTGGCATAATGTCCTAACTGCTGACAATTGTTACAAACCACGGGCCGAGACTTAGATCCCGTTCGAACAACCTCCATGACCTCCGGGGAGTCAGGTGCCTGAATGGGAGATTCTAGAGGTTTGGCAAAGGTGGGAGCTAGCCGAAACATGCGTCTACACTGGGCCCACTCCAACCTCCGCTCGTGAAAGTGAAGGTCGATGCGGGTAGATATGGAGATAAGCTTCTCCAGTGAGGTAGGAATCTCCCTGGTGGCCAAGGCGTCCTTTACATGGTCAGCCAGACCTTTCCAGTATACCGGTATAAGAACCTTATCCGGCCACTCTAACTCGGAGGCCAGAGTTCGAAATTGGACTGAAAAGTGACTGACCAAGCTCGAACCCTGTGACATTGCCAGCAGTTGGAGCGCTGAATCATGGGTGACCTGAGGGCCTAAAAAGACCTTTTTAAGAGCCTCCAGAAACCGAGGAGCACTCCGCACCACACGATCGTCAAGCTCCCACAGCAGCGATGCCCATTCCAACGCTCTGCCCGACAGAAGTGACACTATGAAACCCACTTGTGACCGCTCTGTGGGAAAACGTGCGACCAGAAGCTCGAGTTGTATAGAGCACTGACTCACGAATCCCCGACAATGTTTGCCGTCGCCAGAAAACTTGTCTGGAAGCGGGAGATGGGACAAGGTCGGAGCAGAGGTGTTGGAGGACAAACTGGCTGCCGCTGTGCTAGCAGCCTGAACAGCGACTGCAGTCACATCCACAGCAGAGGTTGCGCGCTCGAAAGCCGCCAACCTACCCTCCAGAAGCTGGATGAACTGCCGTAGTAGCTGGTCATCCGCCATTTTACTTGCAAGACCCTGGCGCTAGTATTATGTTAGGGTCTGCGGAACGCACCTAATAGATATTGTAGAGAGGTGTGTTCGCAGCCCGGGGTCCACCGTGCAGGCAAAGCCCGCTGCTAGTAAGATGGCGTAAGTAGCGAACTCTGTTATCCCGCAAAGTCGCTAAAATAAACGCCGTAGCGCGCTGTGGCAGTTAGTGCGAACTCTGTTAATGCCCAGAGCCGCTAACGGGAATGCCACAGCGCTATATGGCGATAAGTGTGAACTCACTTAGCTTCAGTGAGCCGCAAAGTAAAACGCTAGGTTGCTGACCAGCGTTATAAAGCGAACCCTGTTGCATCACAGAGCCGCTGAGAAAAAGACTGAAAGACTGTGTCCTGTTAGACTCACAGGGAACACAGATGACTGCTAAGCGGATTGCAGTCTGTGGTCATGCAGTCAGAACACAAGCAATAATCTCCTCACCGGAGTAGCCGGTATTCTAATGGCGTTTTCAGCCGAGCCCTGAACACGTGCATACAATCTCCTCACCGGAGGTGCCGGTATTCTAGGGGCTTATTTCAGCCAGACCTAACCACATGCATACATGACAACACTGGCGCAAGCACGTAACAGATTTGATACTAGCGCATGGCGGCCCAGCCATGCCACCCTTTTATAGTAGCAACTACAGGGCTGCCAGATAAGGACCAATAGGAAACTGCTCCAGAACACAAGTGGTTTCAGGACCTTCCTGGCGGACCAATAGGAGCTGCTGCAGTACCTGAGCATGTGACCCCTGATCTCCAATGAGAGATCTTACTCTGGGCATGCTCAGAAGGGAAACGCAGGACTTCGTCCTAAAGACGTCTGGTCCAGCACTGGTTATAATAGAAGATCCAGGAGACGCAGCAGCAAGTCTCTGCACAGCATTAGACCGGCAAGACGCTGGGACGACGTCTCTGCTGAGCAGGCTCCACTGCGGACGGAGATGGATGGGGGACCGCAGCGGGAATGGCTCGAGATTCCCCTTGTGCAGCATTAGGAACTCGAACCCTAACATTACCCCCCTCCTAGGGCCCCCTTTCTCTGGGCCTTGCTGCGCTCAAAGGCAGCGATGAACTGCGGAGAGCGAATATGCTCGGCAGGCTCCCAAGACCTATCCTCAGGCCCATAGCCCTTCCAGTCCACCAAATAAAACTTTTTGCCCCGTACCACCTTACACCCTACGATGGCGTTCACCTCATGGTCATCCGTTGACGAACCCGATGTCCCGGCAGATGACTCGGAAAAGCGGACATGAGCACGGGTTCATGAGGGATACGTGAAAGGTCGGAGATACCAGGCTGGTGGAAGAGCCAAACGGTATACCAGGGTTAACACTCAGGACTTTGAAAGGACCCAGGTAGCGGGGTGCCAACTTAGGGACTCAACTCGCAGCCTAATGTTACGGGTGGAGAGCCACACCAAGTCTCCAGCAGCAAATGTTGGAGCGGGGCGCCAATGTGCGTCGGCGAAGGACCTCATCCTCTATTTGGGACGCCTGAATGACATCCTGAGTACGGTCCCAAATATCCCGTGCCTCCACAGCCCAGTCTGCCACCTGGAGTCGGCGGAAAACAAGGACATGGGCACCGGAACCCGCGGATGTTGACCGTAGTTTAGGAGGAATGGAGTCTGTCGGGTGGAATCAGCCACAGCATTGTTTAGTGCAAACTCAGCCCACGGTAGCAAGGATGCCCAGTCATCCTGCCTGGCTGAGACAAAATGTCGTAGATAGGTGACCAAGGTCTGGTTGGCCCTCTCTACCAACCAATTCGTCTCGGGATGATATGCTGAAGAGAGATTTAGCTCAATACTGAGTAGACGACAAAGCACTCTCCAGAACCGAGACGCAAACTGGGGACCTCGGTCACTGACAATTTTGTCCGGCATGCCGTGTGGACGGAAGATGTGCCTAACGAACAACGCTGCCAGAGCCCGTGCAGAAGGTAACCGTGATAGCGGCACCAGATGTACCATTTTGGAAAAATGGTCGGTGATTACCCAAATGATGGTGCAACCCCGAGACTTGGGTAAGCCCACCACAAAGTCCATCCCAACCATCTCCCAGGGTCTGTCTGCCACCGGCAAAGGGTAAAGTAACTCAGCAGGCCGTTGTCGGGGAGACTTATTCTTGGCGCAGGAGACACATGCCAGAACATAGTCCCCAATGTCACGGACCATATGCGGCCACCAGTATGTCCTCGCCAGCAACTCAGATGTCCTCTTTGCCCCAAAGTGTTCACCCACCCTGGACGAATGTGCACAAGAGAGTACCTCCGGTCGCAAATTGGTAGGCACAAAAGTCTTGCCCGGGGGCACAGACTCTAGCGAAACCGGGGCCACTGTTCTCAGGCTCTCTGTGGGGACAATAAGCCAAGGCTCCTCCTCCTCCTCAGAGGACACCACAGAGCGAGAGAGAGCGTCGGCACGAACGTTCTCTCCCGAGAGAAAATGGAGTGTGAAATGAAACCGGGAGAAGAACAAGGACCATCTGGCCTGGTGAGAATTAAGCCGCTGGGCTGTCTGAAGATATACCAAATTCTTGTGGTCGGTTGTTACGCTTCCCACGGCCTGCGGGGCGTCGGGACATGGCATAGCTTGCCTAACTAGCCAATGCTCCCACGCTGCCAGTCTACGACGACGTGAGGCATCCGTCCCAGATGGTAAGAGAATGTGGACCCACTGGAACACGGAGGGAGACCCGGGCCTGCCCGGACTAGGGAAGGGCAGCGACCGGGATCCGTGGCAGCTGAGCATGTGGGCAAGATGGCGACCTGCAGGACTAGACAACACCGCACAACTTCAGGTATGAAGAAACATAAAGTTTACTTAAAGAAACACACAGTACATAACTGAACATAAGCGGGCTCCCGATTCGCACATCAGAGAGGGTACAAGACTCAGGATCACAGACGAGTGCAGGAGGACATCACGGGTAGATGCAGTCCAGGGTTATCTGGCACGGGCATACTTGGGCGGCCTCTCTCTCAGGCCTCAGGCGTAGCACAGACTCAGCAGGAGAACATCAGACACCGACCTCAGACAGACTTCAGACGATGGCGTGGTCATCACGGTAGATGCAGTCCAGGATCATCTGGCACGGGCATACTAGTATGGCTCACTCTCAGGCCTCAGCATAGCACGGCTCAGCAGAGAACATCAGACACTGACCTGGCAATAAAAATGAAAAAGCATATACAAAATGGGAGGAAAGGCTAAGTAACAGCACATGTGAAAAAGTCTTGGGTATACTAATTGATCACAGACTGAACATGAGTCAACAGTGTGATGCAGCAGCAAAAAAGGCAAATACAATCTAGGAGTATCAACAGAAGCATACAGTCTAGATCACGTGACGTCATTATGCCCTCTACTCCTCTTTGGTCAGACCTCATCTGGAATACTGTGTCCTTTTGGGCACCACATTTAAAAAGACATCAACAAACTGGAGCAAGTTCAAAGAAGACCACCAGAATGGTGACCGGTCTGCAAACCAGTCCTAATGAGGAACGGTTGCAGATTTGGCAATGTTTAGCTTGCAAAAAAGAAGACAAGAGAGACTTAATAGCTGTCTACAAATATCTCAAGGGCTGTCACATTGTAGAAGGATCATCTTTATTCTCATTTGCACAAGGAAAGACTAGAAGCAATGGATGAACTGAATGGAGGAGACACAGATTAGATATTAGAAAAACTTTTGACAGTTTAGGGTGATCAAGGAGTGGAACAGGCTGCCACGAGAGTGGTAAATTCTCTTCAATGGAAGTCTTCAAACAGAGGCTGGAAGAGACACTGTCAGATGGATGATTTTGCAAATCTTGCTATTGAGGCAGGCGGTTGGACCAGATGACTCCGGAATGGTCCTACTTGCCAACTCAGACCATTGGACTATGACTTCTAATGATTCTATGATTCCTTGACACAGGATCAGTATTGTCATTCACAAGGGAAAGACTAGACAGTGAACAGGGAGGAACCGGAAAGATTGCATCATTAGGGAAATACAGGTATTATCAGGACTAGGATCTCAGGTATCATCAGTGAAAGCTCCACGGACAGGTATATCAGGAACACGGATTGGATCTCAGGGAAGTCAAACAGGTGACACATCTGTGGATATTGAGAATCTGCTGAGCAGCGTTGGACAGATGACCCAGGAGTCCTTCCACTCACCATCAGATCATGATTCTATCAGACCCGGACAGATTCACACAGGTAACACGGAGAACTGAGACATCGAACAGGAACACGGATGGATCTCAGGTCCAGGACACGGACGGATTCAGGAACACGGATTGGATCTCAGACACAGGAACTCGACAGGACATCAGGAACGATGATCTCAGGGAGTCAGACACGGAGGACATCAGGAACACAGATTGGATCTCAGGGACAGGAACACGGACTGTGATACTCAGGATACGACGGTCCAGGAACAGGACACGGACAGATTCAGGAACACGATTGATCTCAGGATAGAACACGGACTGGAACACAGGAACACGGACTGGAACACAGTTTGGAAATTAGGAACATCAGAACACTGGCATCAGACTCCGGACATCTGGCAACGATCAGCAGGCTCTGGACATCTGGCAACGATCAGCAGGATCCGGACACCTGGCAGGAAGGATAGGATCCGGACATCTGGAAGTGGTCATCGGACATCGGACATCAGGCCGTGGTCATCAGGGAGTACAAGGTCCTCGGACTCCGGACATCTAGTATCGATCTGAAAAGGAACCCCAGCTGTCTGGTGCAAGCCCCGCCAGGCTCAACAGGAGATGGCCGGGGATTGCACAGAAGCTGAGCACAGAGTAACAGAAACTCAGCACACACACCGGACTCCTCCTTCCACGATGAACTCAGGTTATATAGCAAGGAATCACAGTCACTGGTACAGGGTTCAGGACACAGAAGGACTTCAGGAACATAACACAGAGGACACAGTTCGAACAGTCAGGTACAGGATCAGATCCAGGATCAGGGATTTGGGTAATAAGACACAGCAGGAACAGGCCTGGATATGCAGCCTCCAGGAAGGGCGATCTGGGTAGTCAGCCCCCAGCATAGGCGAAAACACAAGACACAGTTCAGACATTCAGGTACCGGGATAGATCCAGGATCAGGGATTCAGGGAACAAGATACAACAGGAACATGCCTGGATATGCAGCCTCCAGGAAGGGCTATCTGGGTACTCAGCCCCAGCAAAGGCAGAAACACAAGATAGGACAAAGGGAATCAGCTCTCCAGAGCTGATCGCACTCAGAGCAGGAGCTGAACACACAAACACACACGGCTAGGTTCAGGAACTCAATGCAGACTCAATGCAAAGCTCTGGCAACGCCCCACAGGGCTGGGGAAATTTATATATGAGCTGCTTCACAGCGATAGGCTGGAGCAGCAATTCTAGTACACACCCATTCCTCATAAAAGCAGGACAGGTGTGGGCCGCGCCCCCTATGCAGAGCCAGACAACTCATCACAGAGGGACACCTGACAGTGGCTGCTGCCACACACGTAGTAAGTCATGCACCACTGCAGAGGACTTTGCAACCTACGGATGGCTTCTACAGCATGTCAGGGACAGCACATGCGGGTGGTCATGCAACGCAGCGGAGACACTCACGCAAGTACAGCTACGCAGCAGAGCTGGGAACTGAGCAGCATCCATACAGGTAACAGACAACAGTATCCCAGCTGGTTAGGGGGAAAGGAGCAAAAGGATTAAAGCAAAGACATGCAGAGTAACGCTGGAAAACAAAGTAGAGACAATACCAGTGTTACATCGGTGAAGACTTGGAAGGGAAAGCGAGCCCCCTCCAACAGATGTCTCCACTCAGAGAAAGCCAACTTCATTGCTAGCAACTCCCTGTCCTCGATGGAAAAATTCCTGTCCGCTGGTGTGAAGGTCTTGGAGAAGAAGAAGCAAGGATGCTTCTGACCTTGAGCATCCTTTTGAAAGAGGACTGCTCCAGCACCAACGGATGAGGCATCCACCTCCAATATAAATGGCTTATCAACATCAGGGCAGTGTAGGATGGGAGCGCTAGCAAAATGAGACTTAATTGAGGTGAAAGCCTTGGAGACTTCTTCGGACCACAATTTGAGATTTGCTCCCTTCTTGTGGGGGCTACCAAAGGAGCTACCAAAGTTGAGAAATGGGGAATGAACTGGCGATAATAATTAATGAACCCCATAAAGCGCTGCACCGCTTTAAGGGAATGGGGTTCTTGCCAGTCCATCACAGCCTGTAGTTTGGCAGGATCCATAGCCAATCCCTGGGCGGAGATGATAAAGCCCAGGAATGGTAAAGACTCCTGCTCAAACATGCATTTCTCCAACTTTGCATAAATGGAATTTGCCCGCAAGAGGTCGAAGACTCTGCAGACATCTTTCCGGTGCGAGACAATGTCTGGAGAGAAGATGAGAATATCATCCAGATAGACCACGACCGAGGTGGAAAGCATATCCAGCAAGATGTCATTAACAAAGTCTTGGAAAACGGCTGGGGCATTACAGAGCCCGAGGGGAACCCCAGTTATTCATAGTGCCCATCCCTGGTATTAAAAGCCGTCTTCCACTCGTCCCCCTCGCGGATACGAATCAGGTTGTAAGCACCCCGCAGGTCTAATTTGGTAAATACCCTTGCTCCCCGGAGCCTATCAAAGAGCTCAGAAATTAAAGGCAGCGGGTATTTATTCTTGACGTTATTGACGTTAAGACCCCTGTAATCTATGCAGGGACGTAATTCTCCGTTCTTCTTTTGCACAAAGAAGAACCCTGCCCCAGCAGGTGACACTGACTTCCTAATGAACCCTCTTGCCAGATTTTCCTGAATATATTGGGACATAGCCTCCGTCTCCGGGAGAGAGAGACCCTTCCCCGAGGAGGTTCTGCTCCAGGCAAGAGGTCAATAGGACAGTCATAGGGGCGGTGAGGCGGAAGCGTCTCCGCAGTCTTTTAGGAGAACACTTCTACATAGGACCAATAGCACTTGGGAAGGGAAGTGAGATCTGCGGGTATCCCTGTAGTAGCAACCTGAACACACTCCCTCACACATCTACCTCTACAATACTCAATCCAACCCTGTATCTTCCCAGAGGACCACTCAATATGTGGGGAGTGAAGACGAAGCCAGGGTACTCCCAGCAGAGCCTCATCTATACCCTCAGGAAGGACAAGGAAAGAGATAATCTCCTGATGGGAAGGAGACATAGCTAATGTGAGAGGGATTGTCTGATGTGTGATCTGTGAGGGCAGTATGGAGCCATTCACCACTCGAACAGTCACCGGTTTGGAGACATCACCTGAGGTATTGTGTGGCGGAGAGCAAAAGCAGAGGACATAAATTTCCCCTCTGCTCCAGAATCCACACAAAGCTCAACTGTTAGATTGGATGGACCAAAAAGAGATTGTCCCTTTAAAGGACAGCTTGGAGGCAAATGCTGCTGACTCTAGTGAACCTCCTCCCATGGTCACTAGACGCGATCGTGTTCCCGATCACTGGGGACATCTATTGGCATAATGTCCTAACTGCTGACAATTGTTACAAACCACGGGCCGAGACTTAGATCCCGTTCGAACAACCTCCATGACCTCCGGGGATTCGGGTGCCTGAATGGGAGATTCTAGAGGTTTGGCAAAGGTGGGAGCTGTTATGATTTGGTAGCTGAGGAGAGCAGGCAAAAAAGGAAATACACCAGAGAGGTTGGAATCTATGGGATTGCAGTACCCTGACTAACCACCACAACTAAAGGCAGCCGTGGAGCGTACCTACGTTGGTCCTAGACGCCTCGTCACAGCCTGAGAAGCTAACTACACCTAAAGATAGAAAGAGGAAAGCTATCTGCCCCGGAGCAGATCCCCAAAGAACATAGAAAGCCCCCAAACATGTAATGGAGGTTAGACAAGAGAAATACTGACACAGACAGAAAATAGTATGATCAAACGTTGGGGCCCAAACTTCCTAAATAGAAAAGGATAGGAAGGACACTTACTGCAATCCCAAAAAACCCTGAAAAGTACCAACTCTACTAATTACAAAAACACCTGAGATCACACGACCTCTACCACCTAAATTAGTTCTCTGGTGTAACAAAAACTAAACAGCAACCACTGAAAAAACTGGAAAAGGCAAATGAACAAACAACAGTGGCTGAACTAAAGTGAGAGGAGCACAAGCCCCTGAAGGGGACCCGGCAGACCCCCACAGAAGTGCAGGACAAAATGCAAAAAGCAAGCACAAAAAACTAAAAGAAGAAAATGTCTTATCTGTTAGCAGAAGATGCAGGCACGAAACAGCAAGCTACAAAGTGTACAGGAATCAAAGATGAGACCAGAACAATTGATCACCGGCAACCCTGATGGGAGGGAACCTCCCTTATATAAGACCAGTCAGTAACACCTGATCGCCAATCTTCACAATCTTCATTGGATAGTTCAGTACTGTTTGTAACCACCAGAGGGAGCTTCTGCTCAGAATTCATTTCTAGCACATTCACAACAGGCAGCTAGCCGAAACATGCGTCTACACTGGGCCCACTCCAACCTCCGCTCGTGCAAGTGAAGGTCGATGCGGGTAGATATGGAGATAAGCTTCTCCAGTGAGGTAGGAATCTCCCTGGTGGCCAAGGCGTCCTTTACATGGTCAGCCAGACCTCTCCAGTATACCGGTATAAGAACCTTATCCGGCCACTCTAACTCGGAGGCCAGAGTTCGAAATTGGACTGAATTGTGACTGACCAAGCTCGAACCCTGTGACATTACCAGCAGTTGGAGCGCTGAATCGTGGGTGACCTGAGGGCCTAAAAAGACCTTTTTAAGAGCCTCCAGAAACCGAGGAGCACTCCGCACCACACGATCGTCAAGCTCCCACTGCGGCGATGCCCATTCCAACACTCTGCCCGACAGAAGTGACACTATGAAACCCACTTGTGACCGCTCTGTGGGAAAACGTGCGACCAGAAGCTCGAGTTGTATAGAGCACTGACTCACGAATCCCCGACAATGTTTGCCGTCGCCAGAAAACTTGTCTGGAAGCGGGAGATGGGACAAGGTCGGAGCAGAGGTGTTGGAGGACAAACTGGCTGCCGCTGTGCTAGCAGCTTGAACAGCGACTGCAGTCACATCCACAGCAGAGGTTGTGCGCTTGAAAGCCGCCAACCTACCCTCCAGCAGCTGGATGAACTGCCGTAGGAGCTGGTCATCTGCCATTTTACTTGCCAGACCCTGGCGCTAGTATTATGTTAGGGTCTGCGGAACGCACCTAATAGATATTGTAGAGAGGTGTGTTCGCAGCCCGGGGTCCACCGTGCAGGCAAAGCCCGCTGCTAGTAAGATGGCGTAAGTAGCGAACTCTGTTATCCCGCAAAGTCGCTAAAATAAACGCCGTAGCGCGCTGTGGCAGTTAGTGCGAACTCTGTTAATCCCCAGAGCCGCTAACGGGAATGCCACAGCGCTATATGGCGATAAGTGTGTACTCACTTAGCTTCAGTGAGCCGCAAAGTAAAACGCTAGGTTGCTGACCAGCGTTATAAAGCGAACCCTGTTGCATCACAGAGCCGCTGAGAAAAAGACTGTGTCCTGTTAGACTCACAGGGAGCACAGATGACTGCTAAGCGGATTGCAGTCTGTGGTCATGCAGTCAGAACACAAGCAATAATCTCCTCACCGGAGTAGCCGGTATTCTAATGGCGTTTTCAGCCGATTCCTGAACACGTGCATACAATCTCCTCACCGGAGGTGCCGGTATTCTAGGGGCTTATTTCAGCCAGACCTAACCACATGCATACATGACAACACTGGCGCAAGATTTGATACTAGCGCATGGCGGCCCAGCCATGCCACCCTTTTATAGTAGCAACTACAGGGCCTGCCAGATAAGGACCAATAGGAAACTGCTCCAGAACACAAGTGGTTTCAGGACCTTCCTGGCGGACCAATAGGAGCTGCTGCAGTACCTGAGCATGTGACCCCTGATCTCCTATGAGAGATCTTACCCTGGGCATGCTCAGAAGGGGAAACTACTCTTTCTTCCTCCTCCTGGACCTGTCCTCTGCCTTTGACACAGTGGACCATTCCCTATTACTACAGACCCTCTCATCTCTTAGTATCACAGACTTGGCCCTATCTTGGATCGCATCATACCTTACAGACCTTACATTCAGTGTCTACCACTCACACACCACCTCCTCACCACGCCCCCTATCTGTCGATGTCCCCCAAGGTTCAGTCCTAGGGCCCCTGCTCTTCTCCATTTACACCTTAGGCCTCGGACAGCTCATAGAATCTCACGGCTTTCAGTATCACCTATATGCTGATGACACACAGATCTACATCTTTGGACCAGGTATCACCTCCCTACTAACCAGAATCTTTCAATGTCTGTCTGCTATTTCATCCTTCTTCTCCTCTAGATTTCTAAAACTTAAAATGGACAAAACAGAATTCATCATCTTTCCCCCATCTCACATGACCCCCCCCAACGGACCTATCCATTAAAGTAAACGGCTGACCATTTTCCCCAGTCCCACAAGCTTGCTGTCTTGGGGTTATTCTTGACACTGATCTCTCTTTCAAGCCACATATACAAGCCCTTTCCACTTCCTGCCGATTTGAACTCAAAAATATTTCACGGATCCGTATATTACTCAACTAAGAATCTGCAAAAATCCTAGTCCATGCCCTCATCATCTCCCGCCTTGAACACTGCAACTTTCTGCTCTGTGGCCTCCCCTCTAGCACTCTCGCACCCCTCCAATATATTCTAAACTCTGCTGCCTGACTAATCCACCTGTCCCCCTGCTATTCCCTGGCCTCTCCCAAATGTCAATCCCTGCACTGGCTCCCCATTACCCTAAGACTCCAGTTCAAAACCCTAACCATGACATACAAAGCCATCTACAAACTGTGTCCTCCATACATCTATGACCTCGTCTGCCTGTACTTACCTGCACGCAGCCTCTGATCCTCACAAGATCTCCTTCTCTACTCCCCTCTTATCTCCTCTTCCCACAATTGCATACAAGATTTCTCCGGCGCATCCCCCCTACTCTGGAACTCTCTACCACAACATATCAGACTCTCGACTACCATGGAAATGTTCAAAAAGAACCTGAAAACCGACCTCTTCCGACAAGCCTACAACTTGCAGTAACCACTTATTCACCAAACTGCTGCATGACCAGCTCTACCCTCACCTACTGTATCCTCAGCCATCCCTTATAGATTGTGAGCCCTCGCGGGCAGGGTCCTCTCTTCTCCTGTACCAGTCGTGACTTGTATTGTTTAAGATTACTGTACTTGTATTTATTATGTATACCCCTCCTCACACGTAAAGCGCCATGGAATAAATGGCGCTATAATAATAAATAATATTAATTAGCTCTGGCCAAAACCGTTTTTTGGATCCATTATGAATCTTATCACTGCTTTGACAGGGTAACTGCAGCAACTCACTCTGGAGGCAGAATATCTGCTCACTGTCGCTGGCAGTACCCTAACACATCAGTTATGAGGACAGTGACTTCCAGGCAACACTTAGTGGAACAGTTAGTGGAGCCCAAGATTGCTTTGCCTGCCAGGTTCCCTTGGGCATGTGACAAGTTTGTTGCTTTCAGAGATGCTTGTAAGCTATACTCATGTTACATCCTTGTTCCTCAGGTACTGAGGAGCAATGAGTGGGGATAATAATCTATCCTTCAGGGAGACCCCCAAGCATGGGCACTCACTCTTTCATTTGACTCCCAGTCACTCCGAACGGTACAGGAATTTTTTCTGTCGCTGGGTCATATATAAGACGATCCTGACTGCGTCTCCCTCGCTGAGCCCACACTATGTCAGCTTCAGAAGGGATACTGGCCATAGGAGGAGTATTGCTCCTAATTTCGTAGATAGTCCCCTGACACGAAGTGGAATGACTGCTCTGTAGCCAGTTCTGTCAAGGACTATCAATAAGTGTGAAGAATGCTCTATCATTGTATGAAACACCATTTTCCCTTGAGGTGGCCATTAGTGATGAGCAAGTGTGCTCGATAATACTCGTTACTAGTCCGAGCATAGCTGTACTCGCGGTACTCGGCGAGCACCGAGCATTTCCAAGATTGCTCGGCGGGAGTTCTGGTGCACGCCCTGCATTTTTGATGCTTTAAAGAGCGCCAATCAACATGCAGGGATAGTCTTCCATGCACTGTAATGCCGCAGCCATCTTTCTTGTGGTATTACAGTGATTGGCTGGCCGCACAGTGTCATCAGGTGTATAAGAGACCTGACACCGCCATGCTCGTCACAGTCTGCTCCAGATTTAGCGAGTGTAGGGAGAGCTGCTGCTATCATCAAAGAATAAACAAATCCAGCTAAATCAACAGGCCTTCTAAGGACTAATTACATGGTATATAGATCGCAGTGCTAGGTAGGAAGGGAGTGTATGTGCATATATACATACCAGTGCAAAGCATGCAGGCACTGTATGTGGGTATATAGATCTCAGAAGCAAACAGGCATTCTATGTGGCATACTTAATTGCATACATCAAGAGGGTCCATTCTATTACTGTCAGCTGCTGCTGTCTATTACATTTATTGACCGTACCTACACAGCCCTAAGTCTCAGTGGGCAGCAAATTTTTTTGGCATTTTAATCCTGATTATTTTTTTCCAAAGCAATCCAGAACCCTTTTTCTTTCTCTAATTGGTTGTTGACACTGCAGAATGCAGCCAGATCCTTTTCATAGCACAGGGTGAAAATACAGCTATTTTAAACTGGTTTGCCTGTCCCAGGCCTGACATCTGAGTGCGCATAAAAATATGCCATTTTTGTGGTACCGTAGAATTTTTTGGGAGTGTCTTCTACAATTTTTTGACACCATTTTGCTACCCAAAAGATATTTAGCTACAGGGCAGATATTTTACACTGGATTTTGTCTGCCACACGAAAAGCATATCATTGTACTCAAAATTTAGCCATTTCAGGCGTCCATAGAATTTTTTTTTGTTGTGTCATAGCCTACTTATTCACACAATTTTGCTGGCCAAAAATAGAAAAAAAATACAGGGCAGATATTTTAAAGTGGGCTGTCTTCTTCAAACGCCTGATCTATCAGGGTGCTAAAAATTGTGGCATTTCAGGGCTACATTACCCTTTTTTGCAGTGTCTTACCGTATTTCTATACACTATTTTGGGGGAAAAAATTTAAAAATACAGACCACCTATTAAACAGTGTGGTATCTCCGTCAGACGTCTGATCTATCAGTGTGCTAAAAATTGTGGCATTTCAGGGCTACATTACACTGTATTTGCTGTCTGTTACCCTATTTGTATACAGTTTTTAGGGTGAAATATTTAAAAACACAGACCATATATTGAACAGTGTGGTATCTCCATCAGACGTCTGATCTGTCTGGGCTAAAAAAAAGTGTCATTTCAGGGCTACATTCCCCTTTTTTTGTTGTGTCCGACCTTATTTCTATACACTATTTTTGGGAAAAAAAATTACAAATACAGGCCACATATTGAACACTGTGGTATCTCCGTCAAACGCCTGATCTATCTAGGATAAAAATAGTGGCATTTCAGGACTACATTCCACTGTATTTACTGTCGGTTACCCTATTTGCATACAGTGTTTTGGGGTAAAAAAATTTAAAAATACAGACGACATATTGAACAGTGTGGTATCTCCGTCAGACGCTTGATCTATCAGTGTGCTAAAAATTGTGGCATTTCAGAGCTACATTCCCCTTTTTTTGCTGTGTCTTACCCTATTTCTATACACTATTTTGGGGGAAAAAAATTTACAAATACAGGCCACATATTGAACAGTGTGGTATCTCTGTCAAATGCCTGATTTATCTGTGTGCTAAAAATTGTGGCATTTCAGGGCCACATTCCCCTTTTTTTGCTGTGTCTTACCCTATTTTAATACACTATTTTGGGGTAAAAATGTACAAATACAGGCCACATATTGAAAAGTGTGGTATCTCCGTCAGATGCCTGATCTATCAGTGTGCTAAAAATTGTGGCATTTCAGGGTTACATTACACTGTATTTGCTGTCTGTTACCCTATTTGTATGCAATATTTTGGGGAAAAAATGTAAAAATACAGACCACATATTGAGCAGTGTGGTTCCTCTGTCTCACGCCTGAGCTATCTTTGCTAAAAATAATGGAAATTCAGGACTACATTCCACTGTATTTGCTGTCTGTTACCCTATTTGTATACAGCTTTTGGAGTAAAAAATTTAAAAATACAGACCACATATTGAACAGTGTTGGTATCTCCGTCAGATGCCTTATCTATTAGTGTGCTAAAAATAGCATCATTTCAGGGCTACATTCCTGTTGTGAATGGGTTTGAGATGAGTTCTGAGCAGAGGCTCCCTCTGGTGGTTACAAGCGGTACTAGTGAGGATTGTGAGGAATGGGAATCAGGTGTTACTGATTGGTCTTATTTAAGGGAATCATTTTCCCATCAGGGTTGCCGGTGATCAATTGTTCTGGTCTGAATCCTTCTTTCCAGTTTCCCTTGTAGCCTGCTGTGTCGTGTCTGCATCTCCTGCTATCAGATAAGACAATTTCTTATTTTGTGTTTTTGCTATATTTTTGCATTTTGTCCTGCACTTCTGTGGGGGCCTTCTGGGTCCCCTCCGGGGCTTTTGCCCTCTCAGTTTAGTTCAGCCACTGTGTTTTGTACTTTTGCTTTTTCCAGTTTTTTCAGTGGCTGCTGTTTTTGTTACACCAGAGAACTAATTTAGGTGGTAGAGGTCGTGTGATCTCAGGTGATTTTGAAATTAGTAGAGTTGGTGTTTTTCAGGGTTTTCTGGGATTGCAGTAAGTACCCTTCCTGTCCTTTTCTATTTAGATAGTTTGGGCCCCAGCGTTTGCTCTTACTATTTTCTTTCTGTGTCAGTATTTCCTCTTGTCTAACCGCCATTACATGTTTGGGGCTTTCTATTATCTTTGGGGTTCTGCTACGGGGCAGATAGCTTTCCTATTTCTATCTTTAGGTGTAGTTAGTTTCTCAGGCTGTGACGAGGCGTCTAGGACCAACGTAGGAACGCTCCACGGCTGCCTCTAGTTGCGGTGGTTAGTCAGGGTACTGCAATCTCATAGATTCCAACTGCTCTGGTGTATTTCCTTTTTTGCCTGCACTCCTCAGCTACCGAAACATAACAGTATCACCGGCCTAAAAAAAAATTGTATGGTACTCACAGAAGGGAAAAAATATTTTGTTGCATTTTTTTTTTTTTTTTTTTCCCTCTGTATCTCTGGGTGCTGGGGAGGATCTTTTCTCCCAATGGAGTTTGCACAGTTGTCTGGCCGTGTGGATCAGCTTGCCACTGAGGTTCGGAGTATTGCTGCATGTCTTGCTGGTTGCCTGTTGTGGAGCCTAGGATCCCCATGCCAGATTTGTTTTTAGGGGATCGAGCTAAGTTTCAGAATTTCAAAAATAATTGTAAATTGTTTCTTGCCTTAAAATCTAAGTCCTCAGGAAACGCAGCGCAGCAGGTTCAAATTATCATCTCTCTCCTGCGCGGCGATCCTCAGGATTGGGCTTTTTCCCTGATACCTGGGGATCCTGTTTTGAGTGATGTTGATGCATTTTTTCAGGCTTTGGGGTTATTGTACGATGAGCCTAATGTCACTGATCAAGCTGAAAAAGCCTTGTTGGCATTAAATCAGGGGCTTGATGACGCTGAGTTATACTGTCAGAGATTCCGTAGGTGGGCAGTCCTGACCAAATGGAATGACGACGCTTTGGCGGCCCTTTTCCGGAAGGGTCTGTCGGATAATGTAAAGGATGTTATGGTGGGATTCCCTGTCCCCTCTGGTCTCAATGATTCTATGTCATTGGCGATTCAAATTGACAGACGTTTGCGTGAGCGGAGAAGTATGCGTGGAATGGTGTTGCCTTGTGAGCCAGCTGCTGAGCCCATGCAGTGTGATGGAGTGGTGTCTGGGGCACAGCGTCATGAGTTTCGAAAGCGCAATGGGTTATGTTTCTACTGTGGTGATGCCTCTCATGCTATTTCAGTCTGCCCTAAGCGGGGAAGACATTTTGCACGCTCAGTTGTCTTGGGTAGTGTTCAGACTAAATTTTTATTAACTGTCACTCTGATATGCTCTCTGTCCTCATTTTCTGCTCAGGCTTTCGTTGATTCTGGAGCAGCTATTAACCTGATGGATTATGATTTTGCTAAACGTTGTGGGTTTCCCTTGATACCCCTACAGAAGTCTATTCCCCTACTGGGGATCGATTCTACCCCTTTGGCTGAGAATAAACCCCAGTTTTCTACTCAAGTGATAATGAGGGTTGAACCTGATCACCAGGAGTGCTGCAAATTTTTGGTTCTATATAATCTGCATGACATTATAGTGCTGGGTTTCCCTTGGTTACAGTCTCATAATCCTGTTTTGGATTGGAAATCTGTGTCTGTAACCAGTTGGGGCTGCCAATGTGTTAGTGCCAACACTCCTGTTTTTTCTGCCTCCCCCCAGGCTGAGGATGTTCCTGACTTTTTGTTTGATTTTTCTGATGTGTTTAGCGAAAGTAAATCTGCATCCTTGCCTCCCCATAGGAGCTATGACTGCGCTATTGAATTAGTGCCAGGTAGTAAATTCCCTAAGGGTCGCCTTTTTAACTTGTCTGTACCTGAACATGACGCTATGCGGTCTTATATCAAGGAATCATTGGAGAAGGGTCATATCAGACCATCCTCTTCACCCTTAGGTGCCGGTTTTTTCTTTGTGGCCAAAAAAGATGGTTCATTAAGGCCGTGTATTGATTATCGTCTCTTGAACAATATTACTGTGAAATATCAATACCCGTTACCCTTGATTTCTGACCTGTTTTCCAGGGTGAAAAACGCTACTTGGTTTACCAAGCTTGACCTCAGGGGGCGTGTAACCTTATTCGCATTAAGCACGGGATGAATGGAAGACGGCATTTAACACCCCTGAAGGGCATTTTGAGTACCTTGTGATGCCCTTTGGGCTCACTAATGCTCCTTCCGTCTTCCAGTCCTTCATGAATGACATTTTCAGGGATTTTGTGGACAAGTTTCTGATTGTTTATTTGGATGATATCTTGATTTTTTCTAATGACTGGGACTCTCATGTGAAACATGTTCGAACTGTATTCCAGATTTTGAGAGAGAATGCTCTGTATGTGAAGGGATCAAAGTGTCTTTTTGGCGTACAGAAGATCTCATTTCTGGGATTCATTTTGTCCCCATCTGTTATTGAAATGGACCCGGTCAGGTTCAGGCCATCTGTGATTGGGTCCAACCTACTTCATTAAAGGCTCTTCAGAGATTTTTGGGTTTTGCCAATTTTTATCGTAAATTTATTGGTAATTTCTCTGTTATTGTTAAACCATTAACTGATTTGACCAGAAAGGGTTCTGATGTGGTGAATTGGCCTCCTGAGGCAGTCTCTGCGTTTCAGGAACTTAAGCAGAGATTCACTTCTGCTCCTGTTCTACGGC
The DNA here is from genome assembly GCA_033576555.1 of Oophaga sylvatica. Taxonomy (NCBI): domain Eukaryota; kingdom Metazoa; phylum Chordata; class Amphibia; order Anura; family Dendrobatidae; genus Oophaga; species Oophaga sylvatica. Next base: position 24,020 of record JARQOD010007887.1, read on the forward strand.
AGCCTGATGTTTCTCTGCCATTTCAGGTGGAGGTTGATGCCTCTGAAATTGGGGCAGGTGCCGTTTTGTCCCAAAAAGATCCAGAGACCTCTAAAAGTAACCCTTGTGCCTTTTCTCTCGAAAATTTCTCCTACTGAACGTAATTATGACGTGGGTAATCGGGAGTTATTGGCCATGAAGTGGGCTTTTGAAGAGTGGAGACATTGGCTGGAGGGAGCCAAACATCAGGTGGTGGTCCTTACGGACCATAAGAATCTGGTCTATCTGGAATCTGCCAAGCGACTCAATCCTAGACAGGCCAGGTGGGCCTTGTTTTTCACACGTTTTAATTTTGTGGTTTCCTTTCTTCCTGGCACTAAGAATGTTAAGGCGGATGCCCTCTCGAGGAGTTTCCTTGCGGACTCTCCTGAGCTATCTGATCCCTCTGTTATTTTGAAGGAGGGTGTAGTTCTTTCCGCCATCTCGCCCAATTTGAGACTTGCTCTGGAGGGGTGTCAGGAGGATAGGCCCGAGCGCTGCCCTGTTGGAAAATTGTTTGTCCCGGACCAATGGAAAAAGAGTGTGATGTCTGAGATTCATTGTTCCGCATTGGCTGGGCATCCGGAATTTTTGGTACCAGAGACTTGGTTAGTCGGTCCTTTTGGTGGCCTACCTTGTCTCGCGATGTCAGGGAATTTGTGCAGTCCTGCGGGACTTGCTCTCGCTCCAAGCCTTGCTCTCGCTCTAGTGGTTTGTTGATGCCATTGCCTGTGCCCAAGAGACCATGGACCCATATCTCTATGGATTTCATTTCCGATCTTCCTGTTTCTCAGAGAATGACCACCATCTGGGTAATTTGTGATAGGTTTTCCAAAATGATACATCTTGTGCCATTACCTAAGTTGCCTTCCTCCTCTGAATTGGTGCCGTTGTTCCTTCAGCACGTGGTTCGTTTACACGGCATTCCTGAGAACATTGTGTCTGACAGAGGAGTCCAGTTTGTTTCCAGATTTTGGAGGACTTTTTGTTCTAAACTGGGTGTTCAATTGTCTTTCTCCTCGGCATTTCATCCTCAGACCAATGGTCAAACTGAGAGAACAAACCAGACATTGGAGACTTATCTAAGATGCTTTGTGTCTGCTGATCAGGATGACTGGGTCTCTTTTTTGCCTTTGGCTGAGTTTGCTCTTAATAATAGGGCTAGCTCTGCCACTTTGATGTCTCCGTTTTTCTGTAATTCTGGGTTTCACCCTCGATTTTCTTCAGGACAGACGGAGGCTTCTGTCTGTCCAGGTGTTGACTCTGTTGTTGAGCGTATGCAGCAGATTTGGGACCAGGTAGTGGAGAGGTTGTCCCTCTCTCAGGAGAAGGCCCAGCGGTTTGCTAACCGGCATAGGACTGATGGTCCTCGGTTTAAAGTGGGGGACTTGGTCTGGTTGTCCTCAAAGAATATTCCTATGAGAGTAGCATCTCCTAAATTTAAGCCTAGGTTCATTGGACCTTATAAGATCATGGAGATTATTAATCCTGTTTCTTTTCGTTTGCTTCTTCCAGGGACATTTAAGATCCATAACGTGTTCCACAAGTCCTTGTTGAAGAGGTTTGTTGAGCCAGTGGTTCCTGCTGCTGTGCCTCCTGACCCTGTTTTGGTTGAGGGCAATCTGGAGTATGTGGTTGAGAAAATATTGGATTCTCGTTTTTCTAGACGAAGACTCCAGTATTTGGTTAAATGGAGAGGTTATGGTCAGGAAGATAATTCTTGGGTGTTTGCTTCGGACATCCATGCTAGGAGACTTATCCGTGCGTATCATAGAACTCATCCTGACCGACCTGGTTGCTCAAATGAGGGTTCGGTGACCCCTCCTCAAGGGGGGGTACTGTTGTGAATGGGTTTGAGATGAGTTCTGAGCAGAGGCTCCCTCTGGTGGTTACAAGCGGTACTAGTGAGGATTGTGAGGATGGGAATCAGGTGTTACTGATTGGTCTTATTTAAGGGAATCATTTTCCCATCAGGGTTGCCGGTGATCAATTGTTCTGGTCTGAATCCTTCTTTCCAGTTTCCCTTGTAGCCTGCTGTGTCGTGTCTGCATCTCCTGCTATCAGATAAGACAATTTCTTATTTTGTGTTTTTGCTATATTTTTGCATTTTGTCCTGCACTTCTGTGGGGGCCTTCTGGGTCCCCTCCGGGGCTTTTGCCCTCTCAGTTTAGTTCAGCCACTGTGTTTTGTACTTTTGCTTTTTCCAGTTTTTTCAGTGGCTGCTGTTTTTGTTACACCAGAGAACTAATTTAGGTGGTAGAGGTCGTGTGATCTCAGGTGATTTTGAAATTAGTAGAGTTGGTGTTTTTCAGGGTTTTCTGGGATTGCAGTAAGTACCCTTCCTGTCCTTTTCTATTTAGATAGTTTGGGCCCCAGCGTTTGCTCATACTATTTTCTTTCTGTGTCAGTATTTCCTCTTGTCTAACCGCCATTACATGTTTGGGGGCTTTCTATTATCTTTGGGTTCTGCTACGGGGCAGATAGCTTTCCTATTTCTATCTTTAGGTGTAGTTAGTTTCTCAGGCTGTGACGAGGCGTCTAGGACCAACGTAGGAACGCTCCACGGCTGCCTCTAGTTGCGGTGGTTAGTCAGGGTACTGCAATCTCATAGATTCCAACTGCTCTGGTGTATTTCCTTTTTTGCCTGCACTCCTCAGCTACCGAAACATAACACATTCCCCTTTTTTTTGCTGTGTTTTACCCTATATCCATACACTATTTTGGGGTAAAAAATTTACAAATACAGGCCACATATTGAACAGTGTGGTATCTCTGTCAAACGCCTGATTTATCTGTGTTCTAAAAATTGTGGCATTTCAGGGCCACATTCCCTTTTTTTGCTGTGTCTTACCCTATTTTAATACACTATTTTGGGGTAAAAATGTACAAATACAGGTCACATATTGAAAAGTGTGGTATCTCCGTCAGATGCCTGATCTATCAGTGTGCTAAAAATTGTGGCATTTCAGGGTTACATTGCACTGTATTTGCTGTCTGTTACCATATTTGTATGCACTATTTTGGGGAAAAAATGTAAAAATACAGACCACATATTGAGCAGTGTGGTTCCTCTGTCTCACGCCTGAGCTATCTTTGCTAAAAATAATGGAAATTCAGGACTACATTCCACTGCATTTGCTGTCTGTTACCCTATTTGTATACAGCTTTTGGAGTAAAAAAATTTTAAAATACAGACCACATATTGAACAGTGTTGGTATCTCCGTCAGATGCCTTATCTATTAGTGTACTAAAAATAGCGTCATTTCAGGGCTTACATTACCCTTTTTTTTGTGCTGTGTTTTACCCTATATCCATACACTATTTTGGGGTAAAAAATTTACAAATACAGGCCACATTTTGAGCAGTGTGGTATTTCTGTCAGATGCCTGATCTATCTGTGTGCTAAAAATTGTTGCATTTCAGGGCTACATTTCCCTAATTATATCAAATCCGTCTGCTCAATCCACATAAACAAGTTGTAGAGCAGTAAAAAGCACAATCAAAAATTAATAGAAAAATACTTTTATTGTTAAAAACATTTAATATTAACAAACATAGCACAAAAATAGAACAAAGTCCTGTTGCCAAAGTTGTAGGACACACAAGGGGTGAGGGACTCGGCATAAGGCTCCATACATGTGAGTTGTTTTATATCAATTATTGTGGCTGACATTCAGTTATAGCCTTATTATTGTTATATAGTATCGTTACCGCATGTCATCTGCTATGACTTCTATAGTGTTGTTTGCGGGAGATAGATCTTATCTTTTTTCATTGTGCTTTGTAAAGATTGTTTGACTTAGCCATTACGCAGTAGTGATTTCACACTGCATTATTGGAGACAGCTTTAAGTCATAATGTTTTTTGGAATCTGTAGCCCCATGTTTGTCCCACGTAGAGATGAGCGACTTTGCCGCCGGGAGGGTTGAGTCGGGTTTCGGACCACCCGACTTTCCCAAAAGTCGAGTCGAATGAAATCAGCCGACTAGCGGCAAAAGTCGTGTTTCGATCGGAACACGACCCTAATGCCAGTCAATGGGGAATAAAAGTCGGCAGTGAGTGGAGGACAGTAAACACACCTACAGTGCCCATTTCAATGCCAACGACATCAATTCTTATTACTTAAGCTTGTCAACCTTAATTAACTTTATAATAATAGTAACGCATTGAAAACTGGGGGATATTTTGCTAAAGTTGTGGGGGTGGCAGGGTTGGCTCCAGGTTTTTGTGGGTCCACAAATTATGATGCTCTAATACGGCAGAGAAATATAGGTATAGTACAATGCCAATACTTCATTTCTTACATTACATGAGTGATATCTATTGTAAATTCTACAATAGCTCAAAAATGGCCAGTATAGTCCTCCATACAGGATTATGGGCACCACACAGTGCGCCATACAGAATGGGCTCCATATAATGCTCCATACAGAATAGGCCCCATACTGTATGTGCTCGATATGATGCTCCATATATAATGGTCTCCATGTGATGCCCCATAAATAATGAACCCAATATGATGCTCTAGTATATGATAGGCCCCATATATGATGCTCCAGTGTATGATGAGCCCCATATAATGCTCCAAATATAATGGTCCCCATATATAATGCTCCATATATAATGGGCTCCATGTGATGCCCCATAAATAATGAACCCCATATGATGCTCTAGTATATGATGGGCCCCATATGATGCTCCATATATAATGGGCCCCATATGATGCTCCAGTGTATGATGGGCCCCATGGATGTTGCTCCAGTGTATGATGGGCATATAAAATTCTCCATAAATAATGGGCCCCATATGATGCTCCAGTGTATAATGGGCCCCGTATATGATGTTCCAGTATATGATGGGCCTCATTTATAATGCTCCAGTGTATGATGTGCCCCATATATAATGCTCCAGGGTATAATGGGCCCTATCTATGATGCTCAAGTGTATGATGGGCCCCATATATAGTTGTCCAGTGTATAACGCTCCCCATATATTGCTCCAAACATAAAAAAAAATGTAATACCTCTCATCACTGGGCACTGCTCTACGCTGGATCCCTCAGAGTCGCCATCTTCCAGCTCTCTGCACTGTGACTGTTCAGGCAGAGGGCGCACAGACGTGACGTCATCGCGTGGTCTGACCTGAATGTCACTGTCAAGAAACGCGGAAGACGTCATAGCGGTGGAGCAGGGAAGTAAGTATTGCAAGTGCTGGGGCCCTGAGCAAGCAGGGGGGCCCCACTAGTGGGCATCGGCACTGGCACAGGGCCCCTCATAATACGCCGGTGTCTCTGAAGGCGAGTGGGCCCCCCACCTACTCAGGGCCCCGGCACTTGCCCGGCATATATTGCCCGGAAAAACTGGCATATATTGAGGTGTAGGCTGGACGTTTAGCAGCTGCAAATGGAGGAATTGGAGGAGTCAGAGGAAGAGGAGGACAATGCAAGCCATTTTGCTGGCAACCTATGTGTCATCAGGGGAAGGTGGTACAAAATTCTTTGAAACCCAGGCATAGTTAATTTTAATGAAGGTGCGATCACCAACATTTTTGGTCGACAGCCGGGTCCTTCTTTCTGTCAGGATTGATCCAGCAGCACTGAAGACTCTTTCTGATAGCACACTACCAGCAGGGCAAGCGAGCTCCTGTAAGGCATATTGTGCCAATTCAGGCCAGGTGTCCAGTTTACAGGCCCAGTAGTCAAAGGGGAATGAACTGTAAGGGAGAACTTCGATAGGGGAGGAGAGGTAATTTTGAACCATAGTTGACAACTGCTGTCTCCTGTCTGTTGCAATCGATTCAGTATTACCAGTTGTGTGAGCGGTACTCGAGAAATCAGTCCACAACATGGTCATGTCCCCAACGCCACTTCGACTGTGTGCACCACAAACACCTCTTCCATCTTGCACAGTATGGCTCGTGTTAGAACTTGCACAGATGCTGTGTGCTGGGAATGCCCCTAAGAAACGGTTTACCAGCGTTGCTTGTTTGTTCGCCAATATTAGCTCTAGGTTCTCCTGTGGCATGATGTTCTGTAATTTGCCTTTATAGCGTGGATCGAGGATGCTGGCCAACCAATAGTCGTCATCCTTCATAATTTTGGCAATGCGGGGGTCCCTTTTTAGGATCCGCAAGACATAATCACACATGTGGGCCAATGTTCCAGGTGTCAATGATGCACTGCCAGTGGTGGGTGGAGGAGCACTTTCTGCCACATCCACATCCCTCCAGTCACGCACAAACTCTGTACCTGACCTTGGCAAACCAATATTTTCTCTTGCCCCGTGAGAAGCATCCTCCTCACCAAAATAATCATCCCCCTCATCCTCCTCCTCTTCCTCTTCTTCCTCCACCTCATCCAGGACAGTTCCCTGAGCAGACAATGGCTGACTGTCATCAAGGCTTCCCTCCTCCTCCTCCTCTTTCTCCACCACTGCAGACTCCTGATCCTTAATGTGTGTCAAAGTTTGCATGAGCAGACGCATAAGTGGGATGCTCATGCTTATGAAGGCGTCGTCTGCACTTACCAGCCGTATGCATTCCTCAAAACACTGAAGGACTTTACAGAGGTCTTTCAGCTTTGACCACTGCACACCCGACAACTCAATGTCTGCCCTCAAACTGCCTGCTCGTGTATCCTCCCACAAATGCATTACAGCCTGCCTCTGTTCGCACAGCCTTTCAACCATGTGCATGGTGGAGTTCCACCTTGTTGCATTGTCTATGATTAGGCAGTGCTTGAGGAGGTAGAGCGATCGCTGCAGCCTCTGCATAAGACTGGAGTATACGGGTGAGCAACGGATGTGCAAGAACAGTCTTCGCACCTTATGGAGCAGGGCTGGTAACTCCGGATAATTATTTATGAAGCACTGTGCCACCAGGTTCAAGGTGTGAGCCAAGCAAGGAATGTGTCTGAGTTTTGCCAGGGCTATGGCTGCCACAAAATTACGGCCGCTATCACTGGCTACCTTGCCTGGCTCAAGATGTAGACTGCTCAGCCATGACTCAGTTTTTCGCTGCAAGTAGTCAGCCAGTACCTCCGCGGTGTGTCTGTTGTCGCCCAAAGACATCATCTTTAAAACAGCCTGCTGACGCTTACCACTAGCTGTTCGATAGTGAGACACCTAGTGTGCAACACTGGCAGCTGCAGATGGAGTGCTCGTGCGACTGCGCTCTGTCAATGAGCTTTCGCTTCTGGAGGAGGAGGAGGCGGAGGGTCGAACGCCTACAGCCAACTGTTGCCTATAATGTGGGCTAGGCAGCACTGTCCCACTGCAAGCAATCCAGGAAATACTCAAGTACCGAGCATCTCGAGCAGTGAGATGCTCGGGCGAGCACCGAGCACTTCCGAGCATGCTCGCTTATCACTAATCAAGGTGTAACTTTCTGTGACCTGCATGCCCATATAGATGGCTTAGTGGGCTTGATCTTACTGACACAATCCCTTTAGGAAGCTTATTTTGTACTAGAACATACAAATATTACATTTAATATAACTTACATTTATTTTACAAAAACACAAATAATTGAAATTACATGAAATGGAAAGTGGAAAAGTAGAAAGTAGGTCAGATATTTATTCACTTTTATTCAGAACAGGAATCTTTTCACTGTGTATCTTTTCAATCTGTAGGGTATGTAAAAGTCAAATGGAAAAAAGTACTTTGAAAGCAAGTTTTTTTTTTGCATAATACTGTTTTCCTACTCCAGTGTACAAAGCAGATTAGTATGTCAAAGCCATTATCAGAATATAGCTTATTTAGAATTTTGAGATTGTAGGATCACAAAATATAGTAAAATAAACAATTATTCCCAGTGGGTCAGCTTAGCTAAACCCCGTGGGGGCTCAGCATCAAATAAATAGATGTCTTTTCATTTGTAATAAATTTACTGAGTCAATGTATTCACTGGGTAATAAAAATGTGTTTTAGTAGGTAAATTTATTGAGGTAATTTGCAAGTTATACAAGAATCCTACACAATGTTTTTGTAATATCAAATGCTGCATTTTCTATAAAAACTAAAACGTGTTTGAATATTACTTTAAAGTCCTAAGAATTTACATTTAATTTCAAAAGCTTGATGCAATTTTTATGAATACTCCTACAAGTTGTAAAATATAATAAAAATCATTAACAATTTTGTTATTTCCTTAAATGGGTATACTCTTATTTAATAAATTATAGTTATACATCATGGAAAAAACATATTTGCAATTGACTTGCTTTTCTATCTGCTGTCATTATACTGTGGAACGTACCATGAGGGCACTGTGACACTATTGAGTTTGTGCGCATTTGGGGGAAAAAATGGGGAAGGTGCAGTAGAAGCGGTTAGCCACAGATGTCTGTGTCATGATACATAGTTTGCCCTGTCCTGTATTTCTGTCTAACTTTGTTCCTTCATCATCATTTAACTTAGGCTTATGTCAACACAGCTAAAGGACTCCCCATTGTTCTCCTAAGCCAGGGGAAGAACTCACAATACACATTCAGATAGACATCTCGGAGCCATGCAATGGACCAAACCATTGACTAGGAGGTGGGAACCTCTTCTCCCCTACCCTTGGGCTGTTCCCAGTAGCCCAAGACAAGGGACTTATGCGTGACCAGTATGTGTTGAGAGATCTCTAAAGAAAGAGGGTGAGGGATCTTAGCTGCGGCAAGACCTCACGTCAGTCTGTGATTTTGGACTTATTATGGACATCAGGAATAACATGGATATTTGATTTGATATACTGCCTGCCTCAATAAATCCCGTTGGATTGTTCATAGCCCGGTGGTCTCTTCTTGCTCTGCCACATACCCCGTCACAAACTTCTTGGCAGCGGTGGGATCAGAGCAGAACGAATGGAGGACAACGGCCCATCAACTTCTGGAACCAGAGCCTCAGAGTACAAGAACTGGACTTGCGGGAGCTCACAAACAAAGGCCCGTGAACTGGGGGTCAGCTACAAGGGACTCTCCAAGGAGCAGCTAACTGAGGCTTTGGAAGGAGTTCGCCTGCAAGAGGACACTGAGGAAGCACCTCCACGGCAAATGGAGGAAAGGCGACAGGCAGAGGTAAATACTCAAAAAAGTCAGTGGGCTGTGTTTTACGAGGAGGAGATGGCAATGATGGGAGAGGAGGTCTCCATAGACTATAAGATGGAGGTCATGCGAGGAGCTAAGGAGATGGCATTGCTGGAGAGGCAGATAGCTTTGGAAGCAGCTAGAAGCTCCAGACAGACTGTAACCCCAGCACCCACCATGAGGGAACTTCCCAGAGTGTCCCGCAAAGATTTCAAGCCGTTCCAGGAGGCTGCAGGTGACATTGAGGGCTTCTTCCAGGACTTTGAGCATCAGTGTTGATTAATGGAAGTCCCAGAAAGAGGCGAGTACGACATGTGGTGGGGCTCTTAGAGGGTGGAGCTGCCGCAGCCTATAGAGCTATGGACCATCGGGGGGACTGTGAGTATGCAGACATTAAACGGACTGTTCTAGAACACTATGCTGTGACCCCAGACACATATAGGACCCAGTTTCGTACTTTGGCCTGTGATGAGAAGGTGTCCTTCAAGATGTATGCCCACAGACTCAAACAAATATGTCATCGTTGGCTGGAGGGAGATGAGGCCTTAATTTGGGGTTGCCTTCCTCCAGGTCATCTTGAAAGAGCAGTTTTACTTCAAGTACCCTGCTGAGATCCGAGAATGGGTGCGTGAAAGGAGACCAGCCACTGTGGAGGAAGCTGCAGCTCTAGCGGATGAGGCTCTCACCATCAAGCCTCAATTGGAAAAACTACTACTCAGTGAGAAAAGAACTACCAGCCCCCCGACAATGGCGGCCCCTGGTCCTTCGGCCTCCCATATTCACCATCCCAATAGACCATCAACTCATGGTGACCTTCGTGTGACTGGGCCTCGCATTACTCCTGCTCTACCTTCGGACTACGACGTGGGGGAAGAGTCCCAGAGTGCAGATGTTATAGATGTGGGCAGCCTGGACATCTGTAATTTCAATGTCCAGGTGTTCGGAGACAGGACGGCTACAGACCGCCTTTGATGGTTCGTTATCCTGCTCCACCTTCGGAACTACGACATGGGGGAAGAGTCCCAGAGCGCAGATGTCCAGGCTGCCCACATCTATAACATCTGCAATTTCAAAGTCCAGGTGTTCGGAGACAGGACGGCTACAGACCGCCTTTGCCGGTTCGTTATCCACAGACACTCTCACCAGGAGAAGAGCTGGATTCAGTCCCTGATGACTTGCCAAGTGACTCCGATACCCTGGCTCCCATACCAGGAGTCTATGGGGTGCGAGCCCCAGCCACCTGTTCTTCTGACCTTCAGCACCAACATCTACAGGAGGTCGTGCTGGATGGCCAAAAAGTTGTTGGCTTCCGTGACACTGGGGCTTTGCTCACCATAGTCGATCCCCGAGTACTTCAGCCAGAAGCAATTCAAAAGGGACCAGGAATTGCCATTGTATTGCCTGAAGGCACCAAGAGATATATTCCAAGAGCGAGGGTGACCCTGGATTATGGCTTTGGGGCCAAACAAAGCATGGTTGGTGTGATGAACGGCCTCCCTGCAGACGTTCTTTTAGGAAATTATGTGGGACATCTGCATTGCCACTTTGTCGGTGCGGTAACCAGAAGTCAAGCCAAGAGAGCAGCAAATGGGGACGCCTACAACTCATCCATGGAAATGAGGCGACCAGAACAGCCAACACCAAAATGCAGATGGACTATCCAGGCAGAAGGAGCCCTGAGTCCGGTCAGCCCTGCCTGTGTGTACTTAACAAGCGACCTGTAGAGGTCCCTCGTACATACACAAAATTGGAGGGGAAGGAATTGTCATGATACATAGTTTGCCCTGTCCTGTATTTCTGTATAACTTTGTTCCTTCATCATCATTTAACTTAGGCTTATGTCAACACAGCTAAAGGACTCCCCATTGTTCTCCTAAGCCAGGGGAGAACTCACAATACACATTCAGATAGACATCTCGGAGCCATGCAATGGACCAAACCATTGACTAGGAGGTGGGAACCTCTTCTCCCCTACCCTTGGGCTGTTCCCAGTAGCCCAAGACAAGGGACTTATGCGTGACCAGTGTGTGTTGAGAGATCTCTAGAGAAAGAGGGTGAGGGCTCTTAGCTGCGGCAAGACCTCACGTCAGTCTGTGATTTTGGACTTATTATGGACATCAGGAATAACATGGATATTTGATTTGATATACTGCCTGCCTCAATAAATCCCGTTGGATTGTTCTTAGCCCGGTGGTCTCTTCTTGCTCTGCCGCATACCCCGTCACAGTCTGTGTTTTACATTCTGCAGAGATGAGTTGTGGTTGGAAGAAGTCATAGCAGTCAGCTCTGGATGAACAAGTGAAACAAAAATGAGTGCCTTTTACTGGAGATGCCACTGGGGAGTCACTCAAATTGTCTGTAGTGTATATATTCACAGTTGCTTCTCACAAAATTAGAATATCATCAAAAAGTTAATTTATATCAGTTCTTCAATACAAAAAGTGAAACTTATATATTACATAGTCAGTACAAACAGAGTGATGTATTTCAAGTTTTTATTTCTGTTAATGTTCACGATTATAGCTTACAGCCAATGAAAACCCAAAAGTCATTATCTCAGTAAATTAGAATGCTTTATAACACCAGCTTGAAAAATGATTTAAAAAATCTGAAATGTTGGTCTACTGAAATGTATGTTCAGTAAAGGCACTCAATACTTGGTTGTGGCTCCTTCTGCATCAATTACTGCATCAATGCAGTGTGGCATGGAGGTGATCAGCCTGTGGCACTGCTAAGGTGTTATGGAAGCCCAGGTTGCTTTGATAGTTACCTTCAGCTCATCTGCATTTTTGAGTCTGGTGACTCTCATCTTCCTCTTGACAATACCACATAGATTCTCTATGAGGTTAAGGTCAGGTGAGTTTGCTGGCCAATCAAGCACAGTAATACTGTTGTTTTTAAACCAGGTATTGGTACTTTTGGAAGTGTGGACAGGTTCCAAGTCCAGCTGGAGAATGAAATTTCCAACTCCAATAAGCTTGTCGACAGAGGGAAGAATAAAGTGCTCTAAAGTTTCCTGGTAGACGACTGCGCTGACTTTGGTCTTGATAAAACACAGTGGTCTTACACCAGCAGATGACATGGCTTCCCAAACCATCACTGATTGTGTAAACTTCACACTATGCCTCAAGCAGCTTGGGTTGTTGTGTGCCTCTCCACCCTTCCTCCAGACTCTGAGACCTTGATTTCCAAATGAATTGAAAAATTAACTTTCATCTGAAAAACAACACCTTGGACCACTGAGCAATAGTCCAGTTCTTTTTCTCAGTATAAATATAAAAAACCCCAGGCGCACTAGAGTAAACCCAATAAAGCTGCGAATATAATTGACAAAATAACCTCTATTTGCCAGATGTACAAAATGTAAAAATACTTATAAATATTCGCGCTGAATATGGGAGCAAAACAACAAAATATATTCACAAGATGGTGATTTATGATATGCACAGTGATGAATGCGATGTCAGTTCTTAAAAGTGGCGGGGGTTTCCGCCACCGGCCGGGACGGAGGCCCCTTAGTAATTCACCGACTAGTTTGCTACATATGTACCAGTCAAAGAAGGTTTTATTGCTTCCTTTTTTTCTTACTGAAAAATCCCATTTGATCAAATTTGGACATCGTGGAAGAAAGGCTAATTATTTCCAACAGGACTTTCTCATCATATGGATTAAACTAACATTTCAAGATAAAGGTACCGTCAATTTTAAGAACTGACATCGTATTCATCACTGTGCATATCATAAATCACCATCTTGTGAATATATTTTGCTGTTTTGCTCCCATATTCAGCGCGAATATTTGTAATTATTTTTACAGTTCTTTTTCTCGTTGGCTCAGGTAAGACACTTCTTGTTTGTCCATTGGTACTGAGTGGCTTGACCCAAAGAATGTGACACTTTTAGCCCATGTCCTGGATACTTCTGTGTGTGGTGGCTCTTGAAGTAATGACTCCAGCAGCAGTCCACTCCTTGTGAATCTCCACCAAATTTTTGAATGGCCTTTTCTTAACAATCCTTTAATGGCTGCAGTTATCCCTGTTGCTTGTGTACCTTTTTCTACTACTTTTTCCTTTTACTTAACTTTCCATTAATATGCTTGGATACAGCACTCTGTGAACAGCCATCTTCTTTAGCACTAACCTTTTGTGACTTACTGTCACAAAGTGACTGTCCTAGTGTGACAAGACTCAACGGTTGGTCGGTCACCAAGTGGCACAACACACAAGGGTACACCAGGGACACAATTACAACAGTAGGCCCTGCGATAGGGAACAGAGGAATGGACACCTCCTGCACTCACCTAAGCATGTCCCCTGATCTCCCTATCGTCCCTATACGGGTTCTTTCACCTCATCACCGAGCAGGATACCTAAACCCTCACTTGCCCTGCACTAATCTCTAAATAGGGAGCTGGCAGGTGAGCAGCACTAGTCCCACCACTGCACTAATACAACACAGGGGGAAGAAACAGACTACAAAGGCAACAAAAAATAACACTTAGCTTTCTCTTTTGCAGTGTGCCGCACAGCAGAGTAAGGCACTAGATCAACAGTATTCAGCTGCAGCACCACTGCACCAGAAAGCAGTGACTCCAGTTCGGTTGGTTTCCAAAA
>JARQOD010007888.1:0-37718 GCA_033576555.1 Oophaga sylvatica
AAAGTATTGAAAATTTTTGGGGGTTTTGGGGGAGGGGAAAACGAGGTTGTGAAGGGGGCCTGTTAAAAGGGGGGGCAATTAAAAGAGAGTGTTGCTTGTTTGAATCGAAAAGTCGTCTTCCAAATTTTTTTTTTTTCCAACGCCGCCGTAATCCGGACTTTTCCGGAGTTTTTTAGTGGTGTTATTGCCCCGGGGTTGTCTTGGTATTCCACTCTGCCAGAACGAGAGGGGCCCCGTGTCAATAGCCGATGTAGGGTTTTGTAGAAAGCAGTGCCTGCTGTACGTGGAGTGAGGATATTGAGCCATGAAAAAAGTCAGAGGTGTGGGTGTTGGGGGAAAAGGTGCCGGGGGTGCACTTTTTGCTGGACGGGGTGACAGAAGGAGGCGGGATAAAAAAGTGAGTAATGGTGGTCGGATAAGGGGAGGGGAGGGGTGATTAATGAGAGCGGGGGCGGGGGAGCCAAGTCAATGTATGACTATCCGGTGGGTGCGAGGAGGACCACGATAATCCAAAGGATGAAAAAAAGTGAAAAAAGTTTGGAGGCTGTTGCAAAAGGGTATCATGGGGAGGTTGAAGTCCCCATTTGTTGGGGGCCCCCCCATTTTTTTTTTTAAGACTAAAAAAATCAATAATATTTTTTTCAAAAGTACGTAATTGTCTTCACAGTGCCCAAAAAGGGCCGTGATTCACGGGGTTAAAAAAAAACTTGCTTTTTTAAAATATAAAAAACAAGCCATGTAATATTTGACGCAGGTACATAACAATATAGCTTAAAAGAGATCAAAAATTATAGAACTAACTTTTTCAGTTCCCAAAAGGGAAAAAAATCCCTTTAAAAATTGCTTTTTAGTGGAAAAAGAAAATAGATACAAAAAAGGGGTTTGATTGCTACTAAAAAATTAATGAGGCAGATTTTAAAATTAAAATTATAGCCAAAAAAGGTTTTACATTTTTTTTTTTTTTTAGGTGCCCAAAATTTCATTTTTTTTAATTTTTTAAAAATTCCCAAATGTCAATTTTTTATATGAATCCGTATTAATAGTTTGCCCGTTCCCATACAAATACGGCATTTTAAAAAAAAACCTAGAATTTTTTAAATTTTCTCCATAAAAACAATTAATTGCATTTTATTGTCTTGCACTTTTCCCCCTTTTCCCCAAAAATGAGTTTTTTCTATAGATTTCAGGAACAAAACCTGTTTTGACTCCACAACAATTCAGGAATTATGTTCACTATTTCCAAAAAATAAACATAACTGCTTTTTTTTTTAGACACACAAAAATAAAAATTGCTCAAATGGTTACTTTTTTAAATTTAGGCAAACAAAAAGCTTTAGCATGAACAACTTCTCCTTTCGAAAAGATTTTTTTAACTTTTTGACTAAAGAAGATAATAATTTTTTTTCCAAAACCCCAAATTTTCGCAGCACTTTAAAATTTTCGGGGATTTTTCAAACAATAAAGACATTAAAAAGTAATCATAATTAACATTACAGGAAGGGAAAAGACAAAATTTCAAGCTACAATCTAAAAAGAAATAGGGGACAAAAGGGGAAAAAAGTTTTGTCATGCGGGCCCCACCATCATTAATAAAGGGGGGTTTTAAATAACGCACCCCCGGTCCCACCTGTAGGGGTCAAATTTCTTTCTGACCCGATGATTAAGGGGCCCTTTTTCTGAAAAATTTAAAAAGAGGGAAAGGGAGAGGGGGTTATGAATTTAGGTGAAAGGTTTTTTTAAAAAGAAATGTTTTTAAATACATTTTCATTGGATTCGGGTCGGAGACTTTTTAGGCCACCCAAAAGGCCTTTTTAAAAGCTTCTTACGATCCAACCTTATAGATTTTAGCGAATTTGTTTTTGGGCCCTGCTATTCGGCAAGCAGAGTGTGTGAAAGGTCTTTTATACAGGAACAATTTAAAAATGTAATTAAAACAGGTAAGGGGGAATTAGGAGGCTTTTTAACCCCCTTTACCCCAAGGGGGTTGCCTTAAATGAGGGGCCCCAATTTTTTTTCAATTTGACCCTGCTTTTTTATGAGGTTATAACTCGGAACGCTTCAACGGATCTTCGCGATTCTGAGATTTTTTTTTCGTGACTATGACTTCCGTTAGAAGAAAATTTTTTTTTTGAATAACTTGCTTTATTTTTAAAAAAAAAAAAAAATTGGCAAAAATTTTTAAAATTTGAAAATTTTAAAAATTTTTAATTTTTTTCCCTTAAAAAGAGTATACCACAAAAAATAAATAACATTTCCCACATTTTTTTTAATCACCAAATTTTTTGGAACCAAAATTTTTTTTTTTTTAGGATTTTTTTGGGTTAAAAGTTTTACCACTTTTTTTCTTTTTTTCAAAAAAATTTACAAACCCTTTTTTTTAGGGACACCTCTCATTTGAAGTCACTTTGGGGGGTCTAATGGCAGAAAATACCAAAAAATGCACCTTTTTAAAATGCCCCCCCAAAATATTAAAAAAAAAATTCAAGAAATTTTAAAACCCCTTTGGTGCTTTTACAAAACAAAAAAACAGGGGGGGAAAAAAAAAATTTTTAATTTTTAGCCACAAAAATGATCTTTTACAAACTTTTTTTTTATTTTCACAAGGGTAAAGGAAAAAGGGGCAGTGGGTTTTTTTTGCAATTTCCCCTGGGGACCCAAACCCACTAGGGGGGGAAAAAAACTTTTTGGGCACAGGCAAGCTCAAGGGAAGGAGCGCCTTTTTTTATTTTTTTAAACTAAAATTGGCGGGGAAATTGAATTGGACCCATGCGTGTTTGGAAGCCCCTAAGGGGCCCAAACAGGGGAAAACCCCCCCAATGACCCCATTTTGGAAACAACCCCCTAAGGTACTTTTTTAGATCTGTTGTGAGCACTTTGAACCCCCAAGTGTTTAAAAAAGCTTAAAATGCCTGGGTGTGAAAAAAAAAAAAAAATTTTCCACAAAAATGATTTTTTACCCCCAAATTTTTTAATTTTTTCCCCAGGAAATTGGCCCCCAAAAATTTTGCCAACTTGTCCGAGTCCTGATCCCCCAAAAAGGGGGGGGGGGGGAACTGTTTGGTGAACGGCAGGGTTTGGGAAAAGGGAATAAACTTTTTTGGGAAGCGGGGCTTGATGGGGGTCATTTTCCCCTTTGCAGTCCCCAATCCCCAAAAGTGGAAACCCCCCCAAAAGGGGCCCCATTTTGGAACTAACCCACAAAGGGAAACTTATTTAGATCTTGGTGAGCATTTAAACCCCCCAAGGTTCACACAAGTTTAAAAAGCCCGGCAGAAAATAAAAAATTCTTTTTTTTTCCCAAAAAATTTTCTTTTGTCACTAATTTTTTTTTTTTTCCCGGTAAAAGGAAAATTTGGGGACCACATAATTTTTGTCCAATTTTCCGAGTCCTGATACCCAAGGGGGGGGGGAACCACTTTTTGGGGGGCACGGCAGACCGGAATTAAAGGGCCATTTATTTTTTCCCAAACCCAAAAATTTGGGGTGGAATTGAGTTTGGGGTGCCAGTTGCTTTTTTGGAACCCCTGATTGCCTAAACGGGGGGGAAAACCCCCAAAGACCCCTTTGGGGGAAAAACCCCCCCAAGGGGAATTTTCTAGACTTTGGGAGCAATTTAAACCCCCCAATGCTTCACACAAGTTTTTAAAGAAGCCGTAAAATTTAAAAACAATTTTTTCCCCAAAAAATGATCTTTTCCCCCCCCCTTTTTTTTTTCCAAGGGTAACAAACCCAAAATTTTGCAATTTGTCCTATTCTGATACCCCATATTGGGGGAAACCCCTTTTTTGGGGCATGGCAGAGTTTGGAAGGGAAAAGGGCGCCGCTGTTTTTTTAACCAGAATTGGCTGGACCCAGTGTGTTTGGAGAGCCCCCGATTGCCTAAAAAGTGGAAACCCCCCATAAATGACACCCTTTTGGAAATAGACCCCTAAAGGGGAATTTTCAGATGTGTGGTGAGAACTTTTAACCCCCAGGTGTTTCACAAAATTAAAAGTACCCCCCTAAAAAAAAAAAATTTTTTTTTTTTTTTTTACAAAAATGATTTTTTTCCCCCCAAATTTTTTTTCAAAGGGTAACAGGAAAAAAATTACCCAAAAAATTTTGCCCCAATTTTCCTGAGACGCTGTACCAAAAATTGGGATAAAAACTGGGGGGTGGGACACGTTGGGGTCGGAAGGGAATAGTTTTTTTGGGGTTGCAGATTTATGGAAGGTCGGGGGGGCATGTCGCATTTGGAGGCCCCGATGGGCCTAAACAGTGGAAACCCCCAACAAGTGCCCCCCTTTTTTTTGTACAAAAATGAATTTTCCCCCCCCTTTTTTATTTTCCCAAGGGTAACAGAAAAATAGGCAAATTGCAAATAACTCTTTTGGGGCCAGGTACCTGAACCCCTATGTGGGGGGAAACTACTGTTTGGCGCATGGCAAGCTGAAAGTGAAGGAGCACCGTTTTTTTTTCAAAAAAAGATTGGCTGGGGGAAATTAGATCGACGCCCCGTCCATTTGGAGGCCCCTTTTGCCTAACCCACACACCCCTAATCCCAAAACCCAAAACCCAATCCTAAATTTTCCCAACCCAACCCAAATTAGCCGCAACCCAACCCAACCCCCAAGGGGGGAAATGGAAATAAAACTTTTTTTTTTTTTTTTTATTTTTCCCTACTAAGGGGTGAAAAGGGGGTTTTGATTACTATTTATAGGGGGTTTTTTTGTTTTGGGCCCGTACGCCAAAGACCTTTTTAAAATTCAAAAATAGTTTTTGGGGTATCACATTTTTGGCTTTTAATTTTGCTATTTTGGGGCCCCAGAGGAGGAGGCTTTTTTTTTCGGGAGAGTTGACGTTTTTTTGGTACCATTTTTTTGCACGTGACTTTTTTGATCGCTTTTTTTTGATTTTTGGGAGTTAAATGAACAAAAAAAAGCAAACAGAATTTTTTTGGGGAGGCGTTTAAACCGTTCCGCGGTGGTAAAATGATAAGCAGTTTTATTCTTCGGGCTACGATTTTGGGGATACCTCATTTTTCAAATTTTTTTTTGTTTTGGCGCTTTTATAAATAAAAAAAATTTTTTTTTAAAAAAAATTATTTTTTTTTTCGCTTTATTTTGCGAAATAACTTTTTTTTTTTTCGTGATAGCGTAGGCGGGGCGTTTTTTGCGGGCAAAAAACGTTTTCAGCGGGGCCATGTTTATTTATATCATCTTTTTGATGCGTGTTATTCCACTTTGTGTTCGGGTATGATGATAAAGATTTTTTTTTGCTTCTTTTTTTTTTTTTTTTTTTAAAAGGGGGTTACTAAAGGGGTTTTTAATGTGGGGGAATTTATTGGGGGGGGGTTACGGGGGCGGCGATACCAAAAAAGGTACTTTTATTGCTTTGTTTTTTTTATTTACAGGGGAAAATAATTTATTGGGGAATATATAAATTTTTTTTAAAATTTTTTTGGGGTTTTTTTTTTTAAAAATGTTTATTTTTTTTTTTAACTTTTTTACTTTGTCCCAGGGGGGACACACTGTATTTTACGATCGTGGTGTGACCAGGTCACGCACTCTGTCACACCAGCGATCGCTCAGGCAGGGGCAGCAGGCTTCTCAGTGCCTGCTCTCGGCAGGCACGAGGTAGCCCCTCCCCCAGGACGCCGGCGCCATCTTGGATCGGGGCCTGGGAGGAGGAAGCCCCAAACAGGCGATCACATCGCGCTGCTCTAGGTCTCAGGGGGGCGCGCAGGGAGCCCCCACCCTGCGCGATCCCCCCCTGTGCCCCCAGACAAACCGCGCGATCATGTTTGATCGCGGGGTGCAAGGGGTTAATGGCCGGGAGCGGTCCGTGACCCTCCGGACACACAGTCTAGGTGTCAGCTGTGATAATCAGCTGACACCTGGCCCGATCGGCTCGCACGAGACGTACTACCCGCCCGGTCATAGGGGGCCCAGGTACCATGGACGGATATTTACGTCCGATGGCGTAAGGGGTTAAAAAAAAACTTGTGGTCTGTAGAGAGAATTCTTGCTGGTTGGATATGTGATTAAACTTATTTTCATGCAATAAAAATGCAATTTAATTTTTAGAATCATACAATGTGATTTCCTGGTTTTTATTTTTAAATTCTTTCCCCCACAGTTGAAATGTATGTTGATAAAATTAAGATCTCTCCATTCTTTGTAGGTGGGAAAACTTGAAAAATCCAGCATAGCAAAACTATTTTCCCCCAGTATAAGAAATTTTTCCCCATCTTCCTAATGTTTCTTGTGGGGGGCCAACTTCAAAAGGTTTTGAATTGTCAGCTCTTTTCCTTCTCGGAGATTCTTACGGATTTTAATTTTCTATGAAAACCCATTTTTAAACCCCCCAAAGTACAAGCAAAAAAACCAAAGACCAAGAGCCCACCTTACTATCCAAGATAACACCCAACTGGACGAAAAGAAAACTTTGAACATTTACAACGACCAAGAAAATTAGTACAACCAAACAGAGACTGGCAATATCAAGGGGATGTTCACACTTGGCAGATTTTTGCATACACAAACACAACCTATGCATTCCCTCCACTACAAAAAAAAAAGGGTTTTGTTTCAAAGGAGACATGCCTACTTTACCAAAAAAAAAAAAGGGTAGCACACGTCGCTATAGTTTTGCAAACAGAAATATAAAATATAGAAAAATGAATTGCTCATTACCTTAAAAAATATGAAAAATTGAGAATCTTTAGGCATAAATGGCCAAATTTGTGAGCCTGATAGCCACGTCAAGGCTCTTCCAT
Organism: Oophaga sylvatica; assembly: GCA_033576555.1. NCBI lineage: Eukaryota > Metazoa > Chordata > Amphibia > Anura > Dendrobatidae > Oophaga > Oophaga sylvatica. The sequence goes on from JARQOD010007888.1 coordinate 6,758, forward strand.
ATTTCAGGCCTAACGAATTTCATTTTTCATATTTTTCTATTTCGTGTTTGGCAACATCGCTACAGTGTGCTACCTTTTTTTCTTGTATGTAATAGTTGGTGACTCTGGTTTAGCCCCGGTTCCACTGATCATTTTTGGATGTGCCGGTCAGTTTTTTGATATTATTCATTTCCTTCACCTGACACTTCACCTGGTGGTCACAGGTTTTTAATTACAACAGGTTTCATCACCCCTCCACAGAGATGTAGAATTTGTCTGAAGGGGAGGTTTTCATACGTTCCCATGCAGACAGACTTTTCTAAGGAGGATAGGTTTAGTTGGGGACCTAATATGAAAAGCCTTGCGTGGCTATCAGGCTCACATAATTTGGCCATTATGCCTGACTTTCTTTTTTTTTTCATATTTCTAAGGTAATGATGCATTTCATTTTTCATTTTTTTAAATTTGGTTTTGCAAGCTATAGCGCTACGTGGCTCCCTTTTTTTTTTGTTGTAATGATGGGGACCTAGGTTTAGCACCTGTTCACAGAACTATGTTTGGGATGTGCCGGTCAGTTTTTTTGATATGTTTTTCATTTCCCTTTTCTACCTGAGCCTTACGGGTGGTCACAGGCTTTTTAATTACAAAGGTTCATCACCCCTCCACAGAGTTGTAGATTTTTGTCTGAAAGAGGATTCATACTTTCCAGCAGACAGTTTTTTCTAAGCGAGGATAGGCATTAGTTAGGACCTGAATATGAGAAGAGCCTTGAGGCTATCAGGCTCACATAATTTGGCCATTTGCGCTAAGACTTCCAATTTTCATATTTCTAAGGTAATGAGCAATTCTTTTTTATTTTTCTATTTCGTGTTTGCAAGCTAAGGGCTACTGTGCTACCTTTTTTCTTGATGTATATGAGTTGGTGATTGGTTTAGCACCTGTTCCACGAATCTAGTTTGGTTGCCGGTCAGTTTTTGATATGTATTTTACCAAAGAACTATTGGCGGGGTCACACATGCGAGAAACTGCGAGTCTCTTGCAGAACCCCCCGGGCACGCCGCCGCCCGGACCGGACGTGCGGCTGCATAGAATTGCATGCATGTGTGCCTCGGCCTTAGGGGTGGGGGTCACACTCACCAGGAAAAATTCCGGACCGTATTGTACGGCAGATTACGCGAAATGTTGCCGGCACATTTATCAGTATTTCTCCGTTGTCAAGGTGTGGCTGCGTTTTTTTGCGCAAAATAAGATCTGTTTTGTCAAACGTAAGGCATCCATTTTTCGCCGGCTTGCAAAGCCCACAGATAATGGTTCCCAATGACAGTTTTTAATCACAAAAGAAAGAATGATAATACACATAGAAACAAGTAAGCTTTTCAGGGGATATAGCTCGGGGGTCCCCACCGGGGAACGGGTGGCCCGGAAAAATTTCTTCACAGACAGCATTCTGGTAAAAACTGGCCGCAACCAGTTTTTTAAAGTCCACAGCAAACAAAACATAAAGCAAAAACCAAATAAAAACATAATCCCTGGGCTTGTCCAGCCACTTACTATACTTAGATAGATTCCCTCCCCTATCCGGGACCAGACTCTAAAGCCGTCCCCTAAACAACACATATGTTCAGCATTACCAGCATGGAGTTTCACAGGGTCTCCTCCTGGGTGAAGGCATATCCAACGTCCCGACTTGAGAGGCTCCCCTCCTATTCAGCAGCTATCCATGGATTCTACAGAGACACCCTGTGTCCGCGGTACATCGAGCGCCCGACTAAGACAGCTCATACTCCTGGAGACTCCTTCTTGTTCCTGGACTCCTTGTCCAGCTAAGCGGCTCCTGTCTGTGTTTGCAGACACCAATTTGGCTCCTAATTAACAGCTGAGTGGTTTCAGGCCTAGTGCAAGTGGTATGAATGTAAGGTGTAGTGACCTTTCTCTCCACTGGTTTACAAAGCCTAATTTCCCCTTATACCAGTCAGCAAAGTACTAGGTGAAATGTAAACCCCAACACACCATATCTCACTGACTCCATATCCCCCCCCTCTTCTCCAGACCGGGGGCGGGTCACCAGACTGGAGGGTGGTCAACAATCCAAAGAGACAGTGAACTCTGGCCAGTCATGGCCCTCATCAGCTTATCTTACTACTGTCACTGTATCTTCACCTGAGCCATAGCCAACATCACTTTCTCCTTCCTAACATCCGCACAAACCCTGTACCCTCCCACCTTGCTCTCTGCGGCCTCGGGTATCCTGCACGGTTTTCATCTTGACCTTGGGGGCCCCGGCTCATTTTCGATATAGTGCCGGGCCAGAAAAGTACGCCGGCACACAAACACTTCTGCTGACTCTTCCTCGAAACCACGTACCCCTGTCCCTGGTGCATGACCTGTGTCACCATAGTGTTGAGCGTACGATACTGCAAATAAGGGAAAACGGCCGTTTAGCTGTATCGGGCTTTCGATTCCGAGTACCAAATATTTTCGTCATATCGGTACCGGAATCGGATTTGTCACTGTCACTGTCAGTGTCCTGGTCGGGTCTGTGAGTGTCCCCCCGGTCGGGCTGTCTGTGTCGGTGGGTCTGTCGAGTCAGCGGGGCACTTCCTGGAGAAATCTCCGGCGGTCACGGGTGGATGCTTCAGGGGCCGCCATCATCTTTCCCCGGCGGTCACATGCAGTTTCTCGCGATAACTGAGTGACTGCTGGGTAATCCCGGCGTAAAGCATCGTCCGGGACGTCACCGCCGGGGAAAGCAGGTAATTAGCTGTGCTGCGTTGCGATGACAGGGTCTGCCTGTCATTGCGATGTAGCAGGCTGGTCGTCGGGGGGCTGTCGTTACTATGGATGCGTCGGACAGGTGGTATACTTTTGGTTTTTTTTTGTCTTTTTTTTACAGGAGATCGATGGCGTCGCAGAATGAGGTATAATTAAAATTTAATGAAAAACGTGTTGCTCTTTTATTTATTAAAAACTTTTTTTTGCTTTTCTTTTTTTTATACTTTTAAAACTTGGGATTAATAATGGATCGGTGTCTTATTGCCCCTTTCCATTATTAACCGGGCTTATTGTCACCGTGCAACAACGGTGACAAACCCCTTATTCCCCCCATTGCCACCGAAACAGGGCAGTGGAAGAGGCCGGGTAAAGTGCCCAATTGGAAACTCTTTTGATGCCCAAAGTGGGGCGCTGTAGCCTGGTATTATCACTGTTGGGGCCAAAATCCAGGGCCTTGACATCTTTTAAACCAGGCCCAGGTCTGCATTTTACTTGGCTGGTTAACAAAAAAATAGGGGGACCCCTACGCCGTTTTTTTTTTCGAGGGGATCCCCTTTTTTGTAACCAGCCAAACTAAGCAGACTGCGTGGCCTGGTATTATCAGGTTGCAAGGTTTCCATGGATATGGACCTAACCAGCCTGAAAAACCAGCTCAGCGTTGCTTCATCTTTGGGTGGTTAAAAAAAAATAGGGGGGACCCCCGCCAATTTTTTTCAGGGATCCCCTATTTTTGTTAATCAGCCAAGTATGCAGACTGCTGTGGTGGTATTATCAGGTGGCAAGGTCCATGGATCTTGGCTCCTTAACAGCCTGAAAATCCGGCCTCAGCGGTCTGCTTCATCTGGCGGTAAAAAAAAATAGGGGGGGCCCCCGCCATTTTTTTTTTTCGAAGGGAACCCCTATTTTTGTTAATCAGTTCCCTTGACGTCCTGATGGTGTCCCGGGTGACCGAAGTGAAAGTAAAAACATCAATTAAACTTTCCCACTTCCTCTCCTGTCAGCCGGGGAGGAGCTCATTTATTTGGGGTTTATGTGAGGCTGCAGCTTAGCTGCGGTCCCTCAGTAAACATTTAACCCTTTCTGAAAAGGAAAACACCGTGGGACCCGACGTGCGGGTAGGTAAGAATATTTTGCTTTAAATTTTTTTTTTTTATTACAGAAATGGTTTTAGCAGGAAAAAAATATGGTCAAAAACTTGGTGATTATTTCATTAAAATCTTTTTTTTAAAGTTGGTGTTTATTTTTCTTTCAAAATAGGATTAATAATTGATAGTTGTCTAATTGACACTCTCAATTATTAACCTGGCTTAAAAGGACCTTTCAATTGCAAGGTCATTTTAACCCCTTATTAACCCATTCACCACCGTCAGGGCAATGGGAATGCGGGCAAAGTGCCAGAAAGGGCAAATCTAATTAGAGATTTTCCCTTTTCTGGGGTGTTGGGGGGAGATGTTATAGCGGGGGGGCCAAAAATAAGGGTCCCTCTCGGGCTATTATTATCTGCCCCCACTCACTGGTTTGCTGTCTGGTTGCGAAAGAGCCCACGCATTTTTTTTTTTCAGCAATTTTACACCTCATATAATATAATAACATGTCATTGAGTTTGTGGGCCATTTATATTATTTTAGTTCATACACTTCTACATGTATAATAGCCGCTAATTCAATTGAGGCTTTTGTGAAAATGAAAAAACCCGACATGAAATGACACTTGGTGACATAGGGTTAACCATGTCTTTTCATGCCTTTCTATCTGATTTGCACAAACAATTCATCAGCTATGTGTGCAAAATTTCCACCTGTAGGGGGTTTAAATTTAAAAGGGTAAATTCGTAGCAAAAAAATCCCTTTTTTTTACAACGAATTTACACCTTAATTAACCCCTACAGGGTGAAATTTTGACACATAACTGATGTAATTGTTTGTGCAAATCAGATTGCAGACGACATGAAAAGACATGGTTATCCCTATGTACACCAAGTGTCATTTCTTGTCGGGTGCTTCTGTCTTTTCACAGAAGCCGGCTTTACCCGGCAATTGAATCAGAGGATATTTTACTATGTAGAAGTGTATAAACTATACATATATGTATATATATATATACAGGTCCTTCTCAAAAATTAGCATATAGTGCTAAAAATTTTATTATTTTCCATAATGTAATGATTACAATTAAACTTTCATATATTTTAGATTCATTACACACCAACTGAAATTTGTCAGGTCTTTTATTGTTTTAATACTGATGATTTTGGCATACAACTCCTGATAACCCAAAAAACCTGTCTCAAAAATACAATCAATAAAAGGTTCTCTAAACGACCTATTACCCTAACTTCTGAATCAACTAATAACTCTAAAACACATGCAAAAGATTCCTAAGGCTTTTAAAAACTCCCTCCCTGGTTCATTACCAAAACCCCCATCATGGGTAAGACTAGCGACCTTACTGATGTCAAGAAGGCCACATTGACACCCTCAAGCAAGAGGGAAGACCCAGAAAGAAATTTCTAAAAAAATAGGCGTTCCCAGAGTGCTGTATCAAGGCACCTCAATGGGAAGTCTGTTGGAAGGAAACAATGTGGCAGAAAACGCTGGACAACGAGAAGAGGTGACCGGACCCTGAGGAAGATTGTGGAGAAGGACCGATTCCAGACCTTGTGGGGACCTGAGAAGCAGTGCACTGAGTCTGGTGTAGAAACATCCAGAGCCACCGTGCACGGGCTGTGCAGGAAATGGCTACAGGTGCCGCATTCCCAGGTAAAGCCACTTTTGAACCATAAACAGCGGCAGAACGCCTGACCTGGGCTACAGAGAAGCAGCACTGGGACGTTGCTAAGTGGTCCAAGTACTTTTTTCTGTTGAAAGCAAATTTAGCATGTCATTGGGAAAATCAAGGTGCCAGAGTCGGGAGGAAACTGGGGAAGAAATGCCAAAATGCCTGAAGTCCAGGTCAAGTACCCACAGTCAGTGATGGTGTGGGGTGCCATGTAGCTGCGGGGTGTTGGTCCACTGTGTTCATCAAGGGCAGGGTCAATGCAGCTGCTATCAGGAGATTTTGGAGCACTTCATGCTTCCATGGGCGAAATGCTTTATGGAGATGAAGATTTCATTTTCAGACGACCTGGCACCTGCTCACAGTGCCAAAACCACGGGGTAAATGGTTTATGACCATGGTATTACGTGCCAATTGGCCTGCCAACTCCCCTGACCTGAACCCCATTGAGAATCTGGGGGATATTGTGAAGAAATTTGAGAGACGCAAGACCCAACACTCTGGATGAGCTTAAGGCCGCTATCGAAGCACCCTGGGCCTCCATAACACCTCAGCAGTGTCAAGGCTGATTGCCTCCATGTCACGCCGCATTGAAGCAGTCATTTTCTGCAAAAGGATTCCCGACCAAGTATTGAGTGCTAACTGAACTTTTTGATGGGTTTTTTTTTTTTGTTTTTAAAAAAACACTTTTATTTTATTGGAGGGTAATATGTTAAAATTTTTGAGACAGGTTTTTGGGTTATCGGATTGTATGCCAAAATCACAGATTAAAACAATAAAAACCTGACAAATTTCAGTTGGTGTTAATGAATCAAAAATATATAAAGTTTAATTGTAAATTACATTATGAAAATAATGAAATTTCACTATAGTAATTTTTGAGAAGGCCTGTTGTCACAATGACATTATAAATTATATATATATATAATATGTTTCTAGTGGTATATTAGTGTTTACAAGGAAAAAAAGGTTTTTTTGTTGCGATATTTTGTTCCCTAGACTTACATGGACTTCCGGTATCGGAAGGGTATCGGGCGAATTTAGTGATATCGGCATGCCATTCCGATCCGATTTTTTTGATATCGAGCAGTACGTCAACCTGCACAAAAACACAGAAGGTAAGGGGGTTTTTCACTTTTCTCTAGTTCCCCTTGAAACCCCTTAGCACATCATTTTCTTGATATCGTTTACTCATAAAGTCTATTTCACAGACCTTAAGCTCCCTGCCCAGGCTCTGACCTTTTAAGCTACACTGTCAATGTTGGGACTGGAAAGAGCGATCGTTTTCTTTTGCTACACATAATTCTCCGCTAGTCTCCAGCTGATTTATGTTACCAACAACGCATTCTTTATAGGCCTTAGACTTATTGGCCATTTGCCTTGAACGAAGAGTTCCCTGTATCTTCCTTTTACTTTATTGACCTTCTCACGAAGATGCTCATGGTTTCATCACCTCCTTCACACAGTTTGGAGTTTTTTTTTGAGAAGTCATCAATTCATCTGGTACCTGTTGGACGCTTTTATGTCTTCGGCCCCTCTCAGGCTCTTCTGGTAGAACAGCTCAGAAGCCCTCCCGTCATTTACATTCTACCTCTTCATCCTCATTAGGCTCCAATATTTCCCTTTATTTCCGGTTTCAAGTTCTCCTGATAGCTGCATCTGTATACCAAACCCCCCGGATTCTTCCTTCCACCCGTTCTGCATCCCATCTGACTCCGGGTCGCACGGCAACGGAGTGACACACGCTTTTCCCATTTGTTGGGACGTGGCTCCGATGAGACTCCAGAAAGGCGCTTGAGCTCACCAATGCCAGCCTGATGTCTCAAACTCATCTTGTGATTTTTCCAGATCCTTGGTATCACTCGGGAACACTGCTGGGGCTCGGGCCCGAACTTCCAGCCTGAGCTTCACGAGTTGCAGCACGATCCGGACGTAACCCGTCCACGCCGTGTTTCGGCGAAACAGTTCCTGGACAGAAATCAGTCCCCAATCTTCAGTCTTGTTCCTCACAGCTTCACTTAGACCTCAGCTTCTGATGAGGCATCGGGCTTGGTGCTACCACTTCTATGGTTTTTCCACCTCTGCAGCACCCCCTCAGAGCCCTTTGGGGCACGAACAGTCCAAACACCTTGGTAATTCACATTTCCAACAGACTATTGGGTTTTTCAGTTTCAAGTTGCCTTTAAAGCTCCTCTCTCCTTTCCCCTTATCTTCGCCAGGGAACCGGCCAACTGTAAAACTTTTCAATGCCATCTTCGGGCCCGACTGCAAGGTCACATCAGCCTTCCTCCAGGACCCAACCCTCGCTACCATCCCTTTCCCTCATTGCATGGTGAATGATTGTCACGATGATTCACTATCCTACCACTACCTGTTGACCCCTTTTTTCAGCCAATCTTGGCTCACTTTTAGGGTTATACACTTCATTTTCATTCACTCCTGCTCACGTCCGGGTTATCAATCTTCTCATTTCACTCCTGCTCACTTTCAGGGTTATACATTCTTTCATTCAAAAATCCTGCCACGTCGGGTTATAAAATTTCATTCTCATTACATTTTGACTGGAACCTTGTTAACAGTCATCCACAACTTAACCACCTCTGGTCCCTGGTTTCCCTCAGGTGGTCCCCTCAAGTATTGCTATGTGCAAACCCCCAGCACATCTTCATTGCCAGGGACTAGGAGCTGGCTCACGCCTCTCCCTGGGCTTCAGTGTCCCTATACAACATGAGGGGTTAGGAAACAGGGAAACCTCTCCTCAAGCCAGGCTTTTGGGGAAACCTCATTAGAACATTTATATTTTCCTGGGCCGTTTTTAAGAGGGGTCTCGCCACTGCCACCTCAAAATTGTCACAGGACACAGGTAAGTCAGGGCACTCGGTTCCCGAGAACCACCATCCTCGTCTCCCAAACATCACCTGCAAAGGAATTTCATCACTATCACAGTCATCATTATTATCAATATCATTATCATGATTATGATCAGTAATCATCATCATAATCATGATCACATCATTATCATTATCAGCATCAGCATCATTATCATGGTCACATCATTATCATGATCATCATCATCATCATCTTTATCATTATCATCTCATCATCATCATTATCACATAAGTTTAATGGCCCACTAGCATTGTGTTCCGCCCCTCGGGACTGCGCACCCTCAATAGGAGCTTATCACACTGTCCATCAGAAAATTTTTCCCCAGAGATCCTTAGACCGGGGAAAGTCATTACCAATATGACGGGGGGCACCAGGTTCTTCACTACCCCCACTTCACATGAAACCTCCCCGCGTTTGGGGATCAAGCCCACGACAGTCTCTGGGTAGACTTTGGTGTCTCCATGGAGCACCCCACACTCAGGGTTTATCAGGGATAAAGTCCCTATCAATCAGGCTGTCACATATAGAAGTCACTGGGACTCTCTGAGTCCAAGAGGGCCTGTGCTGGGCAGTCATTTACAACCACCGGGGACCCCTGTGGTCCAGTCCCCTTCGGCTGAGGTGGCACACACACAGGCTCTGCGCAGGGAAGAGGATCCCGCCAACATCACAACACATAGCTCCCCCTCTATTGGACAGTTGGCTGCAATTTCACGACATCTCCAACACTGGGCCATCACACTCTCCCACCCACCGACCCAACAGCTGGAACGCTCTTCCGGGAGATCAGCGTCCAGGAACTCTGAAGTGACGACCTCTCAGACGGCTGGTCACGGAGGCAGTCTTGGTGGCGAAGGCCTCTCCATCAGGCGACCAGACGATTGGCGGGCCCGGTGGTCCCTTGTCCGACCTCTGGCTGTAAACCCCAGGAGGACGTGCTTGGGTGTAGCGGTCCACATCACCTTTTCAACTCCAAACGGTTTGCTGACTGCAGACTCCCAACTGCATCCCAGTCATGAACTCCCCTGGCACGGGCTGTCACCGCAACACCCACCGGGTAAGAAAACTCCGCTTTCGCTTGGCATAGTCTTGGCTGTCCTGCTCCTAGGGCAGCATAGGCCCTTTGGGGTTCCCAATCAGATAGGGTGCGACCATCATGGCCCATTCAGATAGGGGCAGATTCTCCTTCTTGCCAGTCCCTCAACCTAGTGAGATATACCTCCACATCGTCACGAGGTGCATCTTTTTCAGGGGACCGTCTTACCGCCTTCTTTACAGCGGACAATGCAGGTGACTTTGCAACATTACTTTGGGACGATGCGCTGCAAGTCTTTTGTAGTGCGCAACCTGCTCAAAAAACAACCGGTTATTCTCCTGCTGCGGGTGCAGGAATTGCTGCTGGGCCTGCTGTATGCGCTGCTGGTGCTGCAGGCGCTGCCGCTCCATGCTCGCTGATGTCCGTGGGGCCTGGACCAGGTACTCAACGAGCTCCTCCTCACTGCCGGACTTTCTGTCTCAAAACCCCGGCAGTCTTATGTTGCACCCTTAACTTGCGCCCATTTGTTCAAACAGGCCTCCCTGCTGTCATCCTGCTGTCAGACTTCTCTGTCTCAACAACGGGATCTTCAATCAAGACATACACACTCCACAGTCTTTCCACAGAAAATTCAGCCTTGCTGTGCAGACACTTTTTTTTTTTCTCTGCAAACTCTATTAGGGCCACTGCTCTTTAAGACGCTCCAACAGACGTTTCTCCTTTATTGACACACTTTTTTTTTTTTTTTTCTTTGCAAAGTCTATTAGGGCTACTGTCTCTTTAAGACTGCTCCCAAACAGATGTTTTTGCTGACACACTTTTTTTTTTCTCTGCTGCTGCTTCAACAGACTTCTCTCCTTTATTGCTGTCTCTAACCACTGTGCTGCACGCACATTCCAGCACCAATTGTAAGCTTTTTTAGGGGATATAGCTCTGGGATCGCCGTCCGGTAGACGGGAGTGGCACGGAAACAGTTCATTCACAGACAGCAGTTCGGGGTAAAAACTGGCCGCAACCAGTTTATTAAAGTCCACAGCAAACAGAACATAAGCAAAACCAAATCAAAAAACTAATCCCGGGGCTTGTCCAGCCACTTACTATACTTAGATAGATTTCCCTCTCTACCCGGGGGCCAGACTCTAACAGCCTGCCCCTAAAACAACACATATTTTAAAGCATTTACCAGCATGGAGTTTCACAGAGTCTCCTCCTTGTGTCTGAAGGCATATCCAACGTCCAGACTTGAGAGAGCTCCCTCCTATTCAGCAGCTATCCGCTTTGGATTCTCACGAGACTACCTCCTGTGTCCGGGGTACTCGAGCACCCAGACTGAGACAGCTCATACTCCTGGAGACTCCTTCTTGTGCCTGGACTCCCTTGTCCAGACTAAGCGAGCTCTCTGTCTGGTCTCCAAATTTAAACAGCTGAGTGGTTTCGGGGCCGAGCTGAAAGTGGTACTGAATGTAAGGTGTAGTGCCCTTTCTCTACCACTAGGTTTACAAAGCCATACATTTCCCTTATACCAGTCAGAAAAGTATCTAGGTGAATGTACACCCCATTCAACACACATACTCTCACTGTCTCCCCAAAATATATATACATGTAATTGTAAATTTATATATATATATATATATAATACATATATTTATAGTTCATGCACTTCAATAGTATAATAGCCACTAATTCAATTTTGCGGCTTTTGTGAAATTACAGAACCCGACATGAAATGACACATGGTTTACATACAGTTAACCATGTCATTTCATGTACAGTAGTGGCCAAAAGTATTGGCACCCCTGCAATTTGTCAGATAATACTCAGCTTCTTTCTGAAAATGATGCAATCACACATTTTTTGCTATTTTTATCTTCATTTAATTTAAATCTCTGAAATACATGATTCAGACAGAAACCCTTCAATGGAGGATTCCCTATAAAAAGGCAGATGGAGGCATTGTGAACGCCATCTAATCTGTGATCTGGCGTTGTCTGTCTTTTTAGGATTGTATGAAAGTGCCGTCGGCCACAATTTTGTGCACATCTGAAAAGGAATGACATTTAAGTTCCTATACTGAAAACTATTTCAGCTGAAGTATTTGATGATAGATATGTGTGTAACTTTTGTGAGTTCTAGCTGTCTTTCCTTATCTAATGTACAAATAAATCTGTCATCCCTTTCTTTCTCTGGTAATGTAGATAAGGAATGCTTCCCGGTCAAGCATACGACCATCATATGTCTATCTTTGCAACTTTGTACTTTACACGCCTTTCTCTTTTGCCATTTAAACTAAAGCAGTTGTAATTTGGGGGAGACAGGTGATTGTGCTGACATCTTGTCCAGCCGTCATTCTCTCTGATATTCAGGTCTGGGGCAATTGGGAAAGACTAATACTTCACTGACAGCGTCTACATGTTTCGCATTTCAGAAGCAATGAGAGCCCACCTACTTAGGGTGCATTTCTCCTGAAGCATGAGCTGGGCAAAACATACCGGTAACTTCCCAAAGTATGGTCACTACAGCGTACTGGTCAGTACAATGGCAGTTTTCAATTTTCACTTGGCAACATTCATTATTTTCTTGTTTCAGGAAAATACACATGGGGTAAAAATCGGCACACACCTATAGATAAATTCCCAAAGGTGTATAATTTTCAAAATGGGGTCATTCAAGGGGGCATTCTGCTCTTCTAGCAATTAAGGGGCTCTGTATATAGAGTCCGCAAACTGTTTTAGGAAAATCTGCACTCCAGGAGCAAATAGAGCTCCCTTCCCCCCTGAGTCTCTCCGTATGGCTTAGTAGTACTATACAGCCACATATGAGTATTGCTATGTTCAGTAGAAATTGTAGTAAAATTTATGGTGCCATTTTTACCCCTTTTGTGGAAAATGTCAAACTGTGGCTAAAACAAATTTTTGGTGTTAAAAATGTAGTTATTTTTTCTTCACTGCCCAATAGCATTTAAAAATTTTGTGACACACCTGTGGTGTCAAAATGATCACTGCACCCCTAGATGAATTCAGTGAGAGAAGTAGTTTGTAAAATGGGTTCACTTTTGGAGGTTTCTACTGTTCTGGAACCTCATGGATTCTCTCAGTATCATGTCACCTGTAAACCATAACAGTAAAATCTAGAGCTCCTTGCCTTCTGAGCTTTGCACTGTGTCGAAAAATATTTCCGATTACATGTAGGTATTACGCACTCAGTGAAAAATGGACCTCAGTTTTTTGTAAAAAAAATTCCTATTAGCTCTTAGAAAAATTAAAAACTTGGGGCTTTAAAAAAACATTTTAGAGGTAAAAATGAAATTTATTCTTTCTTCACCGCTCAATGGTATAAAATTCTGTGAAGGCACATGTGGAGTCAAATATGAACACTGCACCCCTTGATGAATAAATTGGGAGTGTTGTTTGTAAAATAGGTTCACATATAGTGGGTTTCTGTTTTTTGGCACCATTGGGGCCTCTGCCAATGTGACATGACATCCTCAAACCATTCCAGCAAAAAACTGAACTCCAATATGGTCCTCTTCCCTTCTGAGCTTTGCACAGTGCCTGAAAAATAGTATTCCCCACCCTATGGGTATTGACGTACTCAAGGACGTTGCACTACAAATTGTAAGGTGCAAGTTCTCTTGTTCCCTTACCAAAATGCAAAATTTGGTGCTAAAATAGCATTTTTGTGAGGAAAATGAGATTTATTATTTTCACGGCTTGACGTTATAAACTTCGGGGAAGCATCTGGGATTTCAAGGTGCTCACCACACATCTAAATACATTCATTGAGGGGTTATTTTTCTAAAATGGGTAACTTTTTTGGGGGATTACACTGTTTATGCACTTCAGGGAGCCTCCAAACAGCATTTGCCGTCTGCTAATGATTCCAGGAAATTTTACATTCAAAAGTTAAATGGCATTACTTCCCTTCCCGAGCTCTGCCATGTGCCAAACAGTGTATTTCTTCCTCATATAGGGTTTTGGCATGCTCAGGAGAAATTACACAAAAAAAATTTTGGGACTTCATTTTTCCTTTTACCCTTGTAAAAAAAAAAAAATTGGATCTGAAGTATATTTTTTTGGAAAAAAAAGTTAAATGTTTATTTTTTTTTCACATTCCAAACATTCCTGTGAAGCACCTGAAGGGTTAATAACTTCTTGTATGCTTTTGAGTACCTTGAGTGGTGCAGTTTTTTGGTGTCACTTGGTTTATTTTCTATAAGCCCCCTCAAATGCCTTAAAAAATTATTTTGTAAATTGTGTTTGGAGTTGTAGGAGGGTACAGACTAAGACAACTTTGTAAGTAAAACTCGCTGCGGGGGGCTATGGAGTATGACTTTTATTTAATTTTACTTCCACAGCTTAGGGATATTATTGTTTTTGACTTAACCTGTGTGTAAATAATAGTAACCTTGGCACCCGCACTTTTGAAAACGGACGACAGTAAATAGCTATATCGCTCTAAACAGCTGACGTTTACCCCAAGGTTGCTTAATGTACCTAAGAGAAAAATACCAGATTCATAGAAACGGCAAGAGATTAGCGGGAAAGGAAAGCAAAGTTTTAACTACCAATTTTTGGGGAAAAGTGGTATAATGAGGAATTTTTTTTCCAAAATACAAACTTGGTTACTAGCGTGAGCGATAGTGCTCATCACTACTCATCCTCAAGCATCAGTGTCCTTGGGTGCTCATTACTCGGCGAGTTTTTTTTTTGAATGTTCGAAAGTGCTAGACCCCCCCCCCTGCATGTTTGGCCTTTTTAGCAGCATAACTGTGAGGATTCCATTCAGTCACTGTAATGCCGTAACCATCTTGGTTGTGGAATTACTGTGTTTGGGTGGCACATAACGTCATGAGGTCTATATAAAACCAATGGCGGTATACTTGTCACACTGTACCCCAAAATCAAGTGGTCGGGGAGAGGTGCTGTAAAAGAGGGACAAAATTGTAGCGCATATTAGCCAGGGATTCAACCACTTAACATTTTTTTTAAGTGGAACAACAGCCCTTCTTAGGAGAGATTGTGCTGAAGGGATTGTATATGACAGGAAGGGTGCATTGCATATCCTGTAGGCTGCTGCCTGCAACTGACACAAAAACCCCTTTTCAGGGCTAATAATATCTTTTTGCTCTTAATCCTGCAAATTGTTCTTAGCAGGAAAATATTGTAAACCAATTTTTCTGCAGCGGTTGTGTGTCAAAAGCATAGAGTCAGACTTGGTTGGATCTCAATAGCATCGCATATTGATCCTGCAGTGTAACCAGTCCCCTCTTAGGTGTGCAAAATTCCCTGTAATAGTAATACTACAATTTTTTTTTTAGCTTGAAATTTTGTTTGATATTTGTCATGCAAAAGTTGTGCCACAAAATACCCAAAACACATTGGTTGCAGATAGCACTCTATATTGATACTTCAGTCTTATACGTCCATGTGAAGTGGGCAAATTTACTGGCGTTGTAATACTGACATTTTTACCAGCAGTGAAATTGTATACAGATTTATCATTCACAGTTGTGCCTCATAGCATCCCCAAAAAATTGTTTGGTTAGAAATAGCATACATATTGAACTGCAATTAAGACGTCCATCTGAATGGGGAAATTTTCCTGCCATTGGAAACTGTAATGTTTTCTCAACAGGGTTATATGTATCATATATACGATTTAAAATAGGCTAGGTGGTGGAAGGGAAGTGGGCGTGATACTGATGGGCAGCGCAAGCCCATGGGCAAGGTGAAACCGTCTTGCAGCGGGAACAAAACAAAACCATGTCGACTAGCTTCATGTCACATTTGTAGGGGGATGGAACACACCTTGAAGATAATGCTTCCAGTCACTTTTTCCCCACCACCCTGTCTTCCACACGGTCCAATCCCCCGTAACCCGATTTGGATAACTTTTTGTTTCCCCCTGATCCTCCTTCCTCTCACCAAACGAGGCCAAGAGACAAGTGATCCCACATTGGACACCCGAAGAGCTGTTCACATTTCAGTTATAAATTCTGGCATGTATGATGCCCAATTGTTTGAGCAGCCACATCACAAGAAGGCAATGGGGGAAAATGTAATTACTGTCGCAAGAGCTGGATGAAAGGATAGACCAACTGCCAAAAAATGGTGTTGTTACTCAGCAAGTCGGATGGGACCAGGGTGCAAAGTAGAAAGGAGGGGTGGACGATGAAGTCACTGACCCAACCGGGAAAGGGGACATGCAAGGGGAGGACGCAAGGAGAGGGATCCACAGTACCACAACAACAGAAGAGGCAGTGGGTGGCCGGGAGACAAAAGGTGGGCTATGTTCCCCAGAACCTAACAGGTGAATTGCCAAATCAAGGGTTTTGTGCTCCAGAGCGACACTTTTTTAAAAACATCAAGTTAACTTAGAAAGGCCATTTGCAACATCTGCCATGCCATCATCAGCAGAGGAAAGCACAATTACCACCTGACCACCACCGCATGCACAGCAAGAAAAAAAAACCGGACTACTTGGGCTGAACGCCAGGATCCAGAAACATGCACCACTACCTCTGCCCCGGGTTCACCTGCCGCCAAGCCCTTTCCATAAAGTAAGTGAAGATGACCCACCCGGCATCTGTCGTTGCCACAGCAACCACCATCACAATCATGTCTATGTCCTTGCTAGCACACATTCATTTGTCCCACCCCCAGTCCTTGGAATGCAAGTTAAATACGTAGCCACCCCCCCCACAGGGCTGAATACCTAAATGGAAATATCTATCTATTGCAGGAGGTATGTACCATCAAAATCATATTATAATTGAACCTCAAAAATAATCTTTATTGTTTTAAAAACCATTTAAAGGTAAATACCCAAAATTGAAAAAACAAAAACCCCAAGCAAAAAAAGTGTACAAAAACCAATAAAAACTAAGGGGGGGGGCTAAAACAAACCCTAGATAAATCTGGGTGATATTACCTTGCCCGGAGGTTGGCACCCGGGGGGAAGATGGTTTTGGCGCCCCCCCCGCTCAATGTAGTCTGTCCTAGGTGCCCTGTTAATTGCTAGTGCCACAAACGGGTACCTCTACCCAAATGCTAAAGGGGCCCCTATAGATAAACAAGATAATGACTGGCACTAATAGGACCCTGATCCCCTTATTTAAAAACATGAAATGAGGGGCAAGTAAATGGGACATTATATGAAGTTCCCGATGATACCCAATCGGTTGATAATGGCCCGACAGCAATAGATACAGTTATTTAGAAGTTACATAAAATTCACCTCGGCTTTTATCACTTAAGTGAATTAAATTTATAGTGAAAAAAGCAACTATAAACATTTTGTCAATTCTAGCAAATGTTTCTATTGATATGCTCATATTGCAAACAAATGAGAAATATCAAAAATATCCATTTCTCAAAAAAAGGCCACAATCTCCAAATAGAATGACAATAAGAATTGCTAGTATCATGATTCGATATTTCGTACTTATCTGCCCATTGCCCCTCATTCAAACATCAGAACGCCTCAAGCTTTTGCCCATCTGGCTCACAGGAGGCTTTGTATAGTGACAACATGTGCCAAGGTGTATGCGATGTAGACGCCGATGTTTGGGTAAAAACTCCGCTTTTAAAATTGCCCCCATGGAACTCCCCTCTGCGTCACGGACCGGAAGTTCCAATTTTTCTGATCTGTTACTTGTAGTGAACATAATGGGTTTGTCCTGTCCATCTTGAAATTTCTATTGACACATTATACCTTTCCCTTCAATGGGAAACAGTACCACCAGCTCAGGGGCACAGCAATGGGGAATTCTTGTGCCCATCATATGCGAACTTGTTCCTGGGCTGGTGGGAAAGTACTGTTTGGGATTTGGAAGTGAAAACAATTGGTGGCAAGAAAAAATATCTATCTGGGATAGATATATAGATGATATTCTGATTGTTTGGACAGGGACCAAGGATGAATTTAATACCTTTTCCTAGTGAATTGAATATCAATGGGATTGGACTCAATTTTACACAGAGATAAATAAAGATAGAATTGCATCTTGGATAATCATCATAAGGAAGGAAATGGGGGTTTTGGCTACTAGTATCTATCGAAAACCCACTAGTACCAACAGCCTTCTACATTGGCGCAGTCATCACCCTGTCCCATTGAAAAGAGGAATCCCAAAGGGACAGTTCCTCTGTCTTAGGAGGAACTGTTCCCATCTCAGAACCTTCCAAGGTCAATCAAGAGACATGTATAATAGGTTTAGGGAGAAAGAATATCCAGAACATGTCATAAGTGCTGCTTTAGAGTTGCTAAGAAAGAAGATCGAAAATCCCTACTGCAGAAATGCAGGAAAGAGGGCACTATCTGATGAAATCAGGGTCATTGGAACGTATGTTCGCACATCGTATGATTTGGGAAATTCTTACAAGACATTGGGATGTCCTAAAATTGATCCAGATCTTAAAGAGTGATAGGGTCGTCCCCCCAGTTTCATTTAGGAAGGGGAGATCCTTAAAGGATATGTGTCATGTGTGCATCGCCACGAAGATCGTCGCGGTTGCACTTCTGACTTCTCACAGCTGAGTTGCTGTTTCTTGTTTTGGCAGTTAGGGAGTTAATTCTGTCCCGTGCTCAGTTCTGGGACTGGGGGGCGGTTTCTTCCGGCTGCTATTAATTATTTTGTTGATTGGTTTCCTTTAAATCTTGGTTGTCTGTGTTGGGATTGCCAGTGAAATTCTTTTGCAGACCACAGATAGGATTGTATCTGTATAGATTAAGTTTAAAAAAGCTCCTTAGTTTTTTAACCCCACCTTGCTTAGAGTTTAATACCCAATCATTTATGTTCCTTCTGTGTTTGAGTGTGTTCAATCTGTGTTTTCTCCAGTTGTCTTATATGTCAATCTGTTTTTACAGAGATCAGCCCATACCCTTTAGGGTAATCAGAATCCTTCTTGGACGATTACGGGTTCAGGGATGATAGGAACGGGTTAGGCTGGAGACTTGGACTCTGAACCTTTTTTCATACCTCCAAGGTGGGGATTAGTTGGACCCCAGTTTAGGGTCAGGTTAGCCCCCGGGCCTCCTCTTTCCCTGTGACAGGTTCAAGTCCTCAAGATTAACCCTGAGTTCAAGGGATATCGGTCAGGTAAATCAATTCTATATTTACATGGATTGCAAATTCTTATGTTGTATAGAGTGTTTTCTTTTAAGAATAGTTTACTGACATGTACCAAAATATCTAAGACCGGGACATTTTCACTGGCCCAAAAATTATTCCAGTTGCCTTGGATCCATAGCCCAGCGCTCGGCAGTTGCGGGATTACCAGGAGCTGACGGACATTAGTCCAAAGTTTTGTCTCCCTCGGAGAAAAACCAATTTGAACCTAAAGGCTCTCCCGGACAGGTTCACTGGTGGGCGAGAAAAATTTTTTACCTTCAGGGAACAGAAATTGTTTTTCAGCTTCGGCCCCGACATCAGGGATGAAGAGCAAGAGTGGGATTGTTATCTCGTCTAGGGGACCCCAATCCTGGGCCTTCTCCCTTCCTCCGGGATCCCCGGCTTACATCAGTAGATCGATTTTTTAGGGCCCTGGGTTTGGTATATGATGACCCAATCGGGTCCTTTGCGAACAAAAATTCGTAAGTTTACAGCAGGGAGATCGCCGGGCGGAGGAATTTGCTTCTGAGTTCCGTAGATGGGCCCACAGATTCAGTGAATGACCCAGCTCTTAGGGCCAGTTTTGTCAGGCTTTCTGACAAATTAAAGGACTTTTTTGGTCAGTAGATTTCCTCCATCACTGGAGGCTGCAAGGCCCTAGCTATCCGTACTGATAGACGGCTCCGGGAGAGGGGCGAGGAACTCCGCCCCTGTTGTTACTCCACCCTACTAAAGCCCCTTTATGTTAGGTTCCCCTTGTTTTCGAGGACCCTATGCAGTTGGAGGGAATCTTTCGTAGAGGGGTTTGGCGGTACCCGCGCTAGAAGGTGTTTTTTTTCGGAAAAAGGGGACTTTTGTTGGGGGATGTCCCCCTGCCTTGTTGAGCAAAAAGTCCGGAAAACTGTTAATCCCAGGTTGTGTGGTGGAACAACCGGGGGAGTATGTATTTCGTCCCTAGTTCTTCTCATTCCTTGTACCGGGGGTGGTGGTTGGTACGAGAGTGGGAGATTTTCGTTCTTCTTGATAGTGGGTCCGGGGCAATCTGGTTGACGCTCAGTTTGTCAGGTAAGGGTAGGGCATCTGAGTGTATTGGTCAAAACCGATCCCAAATTTCCCTTGACGCCAGGCCTCGGCCAAGGACTTTGTTCAGAGGTTCATAACATTGCCTTCGGGGGGGGGGAATACTTGGGAACTATTAATCTTGTTAGTGTTGGGGGGGTCCCCCTATCTATTGTGTTGGGACTTCCTTGTTTGATTAAACATAACCTTGATTTAATTGGCGTCCAGAATATAAGCCAATGGGGGGAGTTTTGCAAAAGTAACTGCAGAACACAGTCATCGTGCGGTCGTGCCTAGTACTTTTCCTCCTTTTTTGGAGGACTTTGGGATGTGTTCTCTGAGGAGGGTGTCAGGATTGCCTCCTCTCGCGTGTATGACTGCTCTATTAAATTTTTTCTTCCGATGCTAATTACTAAGTAGGTATAACCTTTTGGGCCGAGGGGGCAGGTATGAAGATTATATTTTGGAAAGTCTGGCCAAAGGGGAATTAGAACCCTTTTCTTCCCCAGTGGCCGCGGGGTTCTTTCTTGTGAAAAAAAAAAGAGGAGGCCTACGCCCTTGCTGGGATTTTCCCCGAACTAATGGATTACGTTCGGACCGTATCCACCCTCTGATTCCGATCTTTCAATCAAATTGTTGGCGCCCCAAATGGTTCCTAAATTGGACCAGGGGGGGGGGTTAATCTGATTAGGATAAAAGAGGGGGATGAGTGGGGAAACGGGTTTAACCCCGGAGGGACATTGAGAACCTTGTCATGCCTTTGGGCTGATACTGCACCACAGTATTCCAACATTTTGTTAATGACATTTTTCGTCATCTTGGTGGGGCTGTTTTTGGGGGGTATAAATTTTGGATGAATTTTAATTTACTCACCAGATCTTGTGTCTCCCAGGGGGCATGTGAGACGGTTTGCGATCTTGCGAGACAATAAACTATACGCCAAACTGGGGAAAAAGGGGTTTTCCCGTACAGGAACTTCAGTTTTTGGGTTTCTTGGTGTCAGCCCCCGGTTTCCGTATGGGACCCCGGAAAAGGTGAGAGCAGTGCTTGAAAAGGGATCGCCAAGAATTAAGGGTCTGCAGCGTTTTCTGGGGTTTGCTAACTACTCCGGAAATTTATTTTGTTAATTTCTCATTGTTGTCAAACCTCCACTGACATGACAAGAAAGGGACGGATTTTCAAATGGTCGGACAAAGCTTCCAAAGCTTTTTTCCTCTTTGAAAAAATGTTTTCTTGGCCCCTTTCATCCAACCCAGATCACACAGCCGTTGTTGGGAGGTGGACGCTTTGACGTAGGGGGTGGGTGCAATATTGTTTCCCCGGGTCCGCCCCTGGTAAAGGCACCTGCGCTTTCTTTTTTAAAAAAATTGTCGTCCCGAAAGGAATTATGTATCGGCAATAGGGAACTTTTGGCCATTAAGTTGGGGTTTTGAAGAATGGCTCACTTTTTGGAGGGGGCAGTCCACCCGGGGCAGTCATTACTGATCCAAGAACCTGCTGTATTTGGAATCGCTAAGCGCTGAATTCCGCAAGCTCGAGGGCGTTGTTTTTTTACCGTTTAATTTTGTTGTCCTTTCGCCCTGGATAAGAATGTTAAGGGGATGCCTTGTTTGGGAGTTTTCCCAGGGGCCCCGGGGAAAAAGGATGACCCGATTCCTACCTTCAGGAGGGGGTGGTAGTGTCGGCTGTATGTTTGAACTTGAGGAGGAGGTTTTAGAGGCCAGGGGCGCCCCTGCGGACCCCAGGGAGCTTTTTTGCCCCCAAATCATTGAGACAAAAGGTTTTTGGGAGGCACACATAATTCGCTTTAGCAGGACATCCAGGGAGTAAGGCTACTTTGATCTCCTTCCCCGCCGGTTTTGGTGGCCTAACGTTAATAAAGATGTTTTAACTTTTGGGCGTCCGTGGGGTTTGTGCTCGCTCAAGACCCTCAACCCCCCGGGCGGGACCCTCTTACCCTTGAACTTCCGGAGCCCCCATGGACCATTTGTCTATGGATTTCATCACGGCCCTTTCCTAGTCGTCAGGGAGACTGTCATCTGGTGGTTTTTTTGACAGGTTCAGTAAGATGGCACATTCATTGCTTTCTCCCCTCCCTAATGCCTAAAACCTCTGGCCCAGGTGTTCATTGGGGGATTGTGAGACTTCATGGGTTTGCCTTCTGATTTTTGGTGTCAGATAGGGGGTCTCATTTGTGCCCAATTTTTGGGGAGGGATTTTGTTTACGTGGGGGGATGCAATTGTCATTTCCTGGGGTTTTCATCCGCAGACCAATGGTCGGGACAGAGCGTCGAATCAAAGCCTAAGATTTTATTTCGGTGTTTTGTCTCGGGAAACCAGGAGGACTGGTCTTTTTCTTGCCTCTGGCAGAGTTCGCTCTTAACAAAGGGGGGAGCGAGCCCACTGGTAAGTCCCCGTCTTTTGGGGCTAGGTTTTCATCCCCAGTTTTGTACATTCAATGGGGGGGGGCCCTTCTGGGGTTCCTGAGGAGGAGCGTTTCTCGTCGCCCACTTGTCTGTGTGGAAGGTGTATTGAATAATCTGAGGCTAGGGGGAACCGTTATAAACGTATGGCTGAAGGGAGAGTTTTGGCCCCAGACTTATGTGAACGATCTGGACGGTTGTCTCCCGGAATATAAAACTAAAGTTCCCCCTGGAAGCTGGGCCCCAGTTCATCGGGCCGTACGGATCAGTTCCTAAATCCTGTGGCATTTTCTGGACCTCCCTCCAGTTTAAAATTAAATAAAGTGTTCCACAAGTATTACTTAAAGGTCGTGGCCAGTATACCATCACCCTACCTCCTCCTCCAGGGGGTGGTCAATGGTACTTGGAGTTTAAGTGTCAAAGATCATTGACTCACGCTAAAATCGCCGGTCCCTTCAGAAACTTGGTGCGGGAAAGGGGGTATGGTCCAGAGGGGAGGACGTGGGTTCCTGCGTCTGACATTAACCAGATCGTTTGGTGGGGGCCCTTTCCACAGAACTCACCCGGGCAAATGGCCCTGGGGTCCGGAGGCCCCTCGTAGAAGGGGGGGTACTGTCAGTGTGCATCGCCACGAAAATCGTCGCGGTTGCACATTCTGACTTTCACAGCTGAGTTGCTGTTTCTTTGTGTTTGGCAGTTAGGGAGTAATTCTGTCTGTGCTCGTTTGGGACGGGGGGCGTTTTTCCGGCTGCAATTAATTAATTTTGATTGGTTTCCTTTAAATCTCTGGTTGTCGTGTTGGGGGTTGCCAGTGAAATTCTTCATGCAGACCACAGAAGGATTTATCGTATAGACTAAGTTAAAGGCTCCTTAGTTGTTTTAAGCTCACCTTGCTTAGAGTTTAATATCCCGATCATTTATGTTCCTTCTGTGTTGGTGTGTATGCAAGTCTGTGTTTTCTCCAGTTTCTTTATGTCAATCTGTTATTTAGCAGAGACGCCCATATCCCTTTAGTGGAACAGAATCCTTTTAGGACTGATTACGGGTTCAGGGCTGTTTGGAGACGGTTTGGCTGGAGACTTGGACCCTCTGAACCATTTTCAGTACCTCCAAGGTGAGGGATTAGTTAGGGGGCCCCATTTTAGGGTCGGTTGACCCCCGGTCCCTCTTTCCTGGACAGGTAATTTAAGCCTAAGATTAACCCTGGTTCAACGGAACGTGCCAGGTAAATCTATTCTATATTTACATGCGATGTTGTAATTTATTGTTGTTAGAGTGTTGTTTTTTTTAAGAATAGTTAGACACGTACAATATCAAAGACGCGTGACAATTGTTGGTACACAGCCAATACGGAGATAAAGTTAGGGCTTGGGCTGGATAGGGGACCCTGTGGTTTCTTTTAGATGTGGTAATTGCCATTTCTGTAAATTAATGCGCCAAAAAAAGATGTTCCGGAGCTCCTCCACGGGGTGAATTTTATCAACTTTCTAAATAACTGTACTATTGCGTCGGTCCATTATCAACCCATTGGGTATCATCGGCAACTGTCAATAATGTTCCATTTACTTGCCCTCATTTAGTTTTTAATATAAGGAGATCAGGGTCCTATTATGCCAGTCATTATCATTGTTTATCTATAGGGGCCCCTTTAGCATTTGGGGGAGAGGAACCGTAGTGGCACTAGCAATTAACAGGGCACCTAGGGGCGACTACGTTAGCGGGGGCGCCAAAACCATCGTTTCCCTCCTAGGGTGCCAACCCCGGGCAAGGTAAATCAGCCTAGGATTTATACTAGGGTTTGTTTACCCACCCCTTAGATTTTTTTGGGTTTTTGTACATTTTTTTGCTTGGTGTGTTTTTGTTTTTTCAAATTTTTGGGGTATTTTTCCCTTTTAAAAAGGTTTTTAATCAATAAAGATTATTTTTGAGGTTCAATTATAATATGATTGCAATACAAATGGCCACTTTTCCAGGCTACTTTTCCTGGGAAAAGTTTGCTGTTTGGCTTGGGGACATGTAACCTTTCCCCATTTTCCCTGGCAGGGGTTGCACCTTGGTTTCTCGGGCCCCAGCCCACGAGTGAACACTGTGGAAGTCGGACCCACTGGACCCTGGGATGGAAGACGTGCTCCAAAACCGAGGTTGTGGGCCTGGGTTCAATCAGGGATGCCTCCACCTTCTACAGCAGTTTTGCACCTCCTTTCACCCTTATCCAGAAGCAAAACATCACAAACAGGAAGCTCTGCAGCACTGCCCCGCCAAGTGGCAACAAGCTTGCTGAAGTTAATCTACTTAGGGTGACAAACTGCACACAACGCAGAGTTGTTGAAAGGTTAATTTGACCAGATGAGCTGTGGCTCTTGCCCAAACCTACAACCAGGCTGTTTGTGTGCGACAATGCTGTAACCTTTTGCAGCTCTGAAGTTTACAACCCCCCCATACTATGTTTTGGCCGATGTGCTAACTTAGTGGTTCAGTGGTTTCTCAAAACTACCAGATCTGCCCTAAGCTACTTGGAAAGACAACACATGTGTGCCAATTTCCACAAATCAGTTCAGTGCTGCCACCCTGGAATGCTGCAGCGGTTTGCAATTTCCAACCCACTGACGGTGTTTGATGTCACCACACTTGGAACCAATGTTACATTGTTGGCAAGGCTTTATGACAGCAGAGGGCGGGATTTAATACAAGCTGATCATGCCATGGGGGTTTCCCAGTAGCCTCCGCACATAAGAGCTGAATGGGCATGGTGTCTACCATCTGGGGGGGGTTCCCAAATTTTGAGGACTCGCCAAGAGGTTTAGCGGCAATGATGCCTTAATAAGTGTACCACGATTTTCTGTCTCGAAAATGCTTCTTCTAACAAATAAAGAGGAGACTTTGCAGGCAGAGCAAATTGAAGGGGAGCAAGAAACAAGTGGGTATATACACAGCCGCCTATCTCATCTTCTCAATGCGGATTGGGTGAAAATGGGAGGAGGACCAGAGTTGGGGTTCCCGCACTCAGACGGTAGTACCCAACACCCCCTTTATCCCTTTTTATTAGTGTAGATACCTGGAAGCGATGAGTTGAATAATGACGTCGTCTTCTTGTGGGGCAGGGAAGTCTTGGCTGTTGGGGGTTCCGCCCCGCACATTGTTTGCATTTTGGCCAACAAAAATTACTGGGTTCCCCCTTCTAGACCCATGCCCAAGGAGAACTTTACTTCTCTCCTTCCCTTGTGGGAGAGACTAAGAAAATGGCAATACCAGAAGCCCAGTTGAAGAATTATTAAAAAATTTCTCAAATACAATGCTGGCAGCATAGCTCACAGTTCCTTGGACAACCAAGGAGTGGAAAATAGGTAGACACCCAGAGCGCAGAGGCGGGAACACTTCCCCCGGTCTGGCAGTTTTCTCAGACCCTCCCTTGCCCAGGCCCTGATGCGAGGGTCCTTGACAAGGAGGAAAAAGTTTTGGAAGATGCTGGAGGAATACCTTGCCACTGTACCGCATCTTCAATGATTCCTCGTTCCTTGCAACTTTTGGGGTATCCAAGCTATACCATGACGGGATGGAGGTTCTAGCCTTCCCCCGCTGCTAGCATTTTGTCAGAGTGGTTTTTAATGCCAAACCCGGGGGGGTTTTTAACTGATAGGCGCATCCGCCTGTCTGAAAAAGCGACAGGCTGATCTTATGAAAAGAAAAGGGCGGATTTGGGCCAATTCTTTGTAAAGGGGTTTTGGATGTTCCATGGGAGCCTGTTTTGCCTTTGTCCAAGATTGGTCTGGGACTTCACCAAAATAAAGCAGCGGCTGACAGAAAACAAGAGTGTTGGGAGCCGTTCAGAGTTCAAGGATCCATTGAACGGAAAAACCACATCAGTAAAAAGAACAGCATCCAATCCGGGTGAAATAACAAGACAATCCTTTATTCTGCCATAAAAGATACTAGTTTCGGCCCACTTGTGGCCTTTGTCAAGTATAATACAGTGAACATAATGGCGTCTTTAAATGGTGTGGGGAAGCAATCACCAACCAGGTATGCCCTTAATCAAATACAATACAACAATATAGTGAACATACAAAAAAAATTCATAAATTTAAAATGCGATCACTAGCAGCCAATCTTTATTGTGACTAACAAAAAAATTACCTTAAAGATGTAAAATTTCACAACAGCCCCTTTTAAACAAAGTGTCCTGTAGGTCCCCCCAATAGATGACTATTGGTTTTAGCTCCTACCTGTCAAAACCCAATCACCTTCATTCTTAGTGACAGGAAATTTTACCAATGAAATTAATCAAGCCCCTGGGGGGCCAAAAAATTACCCTATCCGTGCGGGTTTTCATAACCGGACTAGCCATTCAGACCGCCTCTTTGGAAATAAACAATAGCACGTGTAAGAGCTATTACCACCTCCTTCCTAAAGCGTCCTGCACGTTGACAATAATGTGACTCTTCATGCCACATCCCGCACATGGCTCTTGTATCAACCTCAGATCATGGCAACAAAAGATACATCCCCCGCCCGTCCAACAGCGCTCTGACGTCACATCTGTGCTTCAATCGCTCATTACCAGCCCTGTGTGGTCCCGCAGTGTTTCCCCATTCAAAACACCAAACCATACCAGCGCTTGTGCAGAGGGGGTTTACCTGCCGCATAAAAACAGGAGAGACAATAAAAATTTATCTGCATGCACGTCAAGTCCTTTTTCCCGTCCTAAAAAAAATCTCACCATAGAAAAAGGGGAAATTTTAACCTTTTAAAGAACTATTAGGGGAAAAGGGTTTTTTTAAAGCCAATGACCCGCTATCTAATATATACTTGTACTATTCAAACCCATACCAAAAAAAATAGTCGTTCCAAAGATATTAACCCTATGTTTTATTAACCCCAAACAAAAGGAAGACAATGAATTTTACATACAAAACACAAAGAAGAAACAGTGACATACAACTAATAGTAAACTAACCCAAATTCATCAAGCCCACAACCAAATTGAAATGAAAAATAAAATATGAACAATTCCACTTTAAAAACTAATCTAAAACCAATACGACACTTAATCAAGATACCAGTGGCGATCTCATCTCGTACAAAAGTTTAAGTTGTACTTCAAATTCAAGCCTTTTGGTTGCACGTCCCAACAATAGATCCAACGAATTCTTTTGCTTTAATTTTTACTCCTATCGCCCCCCGTAAGGGAGGGACCCATCAATCACTTAACCTCAATTGGTTAAGGGAATGACAACAATCGACAAAATTTTGGCACTGGCAAACCAACACCTAGTCCTTATGTGTTTTTGTGCTTGCAATACGGCCCTGATTTCCATCGTGTTCGCCCATATACATCAACCCACATGGGCACTTTGTAGGGAGATGATAAAACTAGATGAACGGTTGCGCTCCTTGTTTTAGGAAAACGCTTCCTGTGGGGGGAGTTTTAAAGCTGTTCCCAACCATGTTGTTACAACAAAGCAAACCAAACACGGAAAGTTGCCCGTTTTAGGTGGGCCAACGTCAATTGTTTCAGAATCTTCACTAGCCTATGTCAGTTTAACTAATTTGTGATTTTGTGATTTGTGTGATTTGTCCCGTCTATATGACAATAGAGGTCTTTGTGCAAATTCTTGATTTTGGTAAACCCCTATGAAATTTAAACCCCAATGTTTTTTTCGGATCCCCCTACTTGCCACTAATTGGGCTATGGAAAAAACAAAAGGCACCCGTTTCGGGAGTAATCCCTTACTTTTTTTGTCTGATACACCCCAAAGTCAATTTTTAAGCCTTATCCTTTATTTAGAATATCTTTCATGGGATATCCCCTTTTGTAAATTTTATTCACCATTTGACTAAGTCTTAATCCAATTTATCCTGATCTTTTACAATGGTCGTACTCGCAACATCGGCCCAAGGCAAAAGATTCCCCATTTTCCCCTCGGATGATTGCTACAAACACTAAAAGACTGTTCCTTTCAGTTTTTAATGAATAAATGGTACACAATGCCCCATTTTTTTATAGACCAAAGTATCAAGAAATTGAATTTGCTCACGGAATGTGTATTGTAAACTTAGCTCTGGAAATACCCCCATTCAGAAAAGCAGGGAAAAAGAAATTAATCATCAAGCTTACCTCCCAAATACAAAAGAGTCGTAAATGTAAGCCCAGGCCCTGACGGCGCCGTGGCGGGTTGTACACATCTGACCTCAAATACCGCCATGTAGATGTTGATCTGGTACTTCATCCTCCCCTTTTAACTTCCTGTCGTCCTGCTTTTTAAGTCCAGGTTAGGAGTCCCCTTGCCTGGGTATTTTGTTGCTGTTGGGATTCGGAGCTTCATCCTGGTCTGTACTGGAGTTCCTGCTTTGCTCATTACCAGTGCTCTGCCTCCCATTTCAGCTGCCTTCAGTCACTGTTCGCTTCCTGATCCTGGATGGTATTATTGTCCGGACTTCTATGTGGATTACCACTCTGGAACACCTTGGTCAGTAGAGATTCTGACATCGTTATCCTTCTTGGACTGTGTCTGTGTGGGCTGGGTCTGCACTTGGTGGGGACATTTCAGCCCAAAAGGTTTTCATTTTTGTAACCTTGTTTAAAGCTCCACATGTGTATTTTGGGACTTCTGGTTTAAGTGCAGTGCGCACTCTTGCTCATATTATTGCTGGACTTCTACGTTTTTAAAATCTGTGCGCATCTTGCTTCATATTATTGTGGATTTCTACATATTAGCGGGCGGCCCCGGATAAGTTTGCTGAACATTTCTGTTTCAGGGTGTCACTTCTTTCAATTGAAGCAAAATCTCTGTTAGTTTTTGTTCCACTCTTGCTTTGTTTAATACACTTATTTGTCTCTGCTTTTGGTCTCAGATTTTTTTATCCTGCACTATCAGATTCATATTCCCACTTAATTGACATCTGTAACCCACCGGATGAACCAAATGAAGGGGTTTTTTTTTTTTTTTTTCATGTTTTTTTCACGGCACCCTCTTCCCACCCAAACATGGGTAACTTCGTATTTCTCGTCCTCCCTAAAACCTTCAGCAGTAGATCATGCTATTTTTTTATAAAATTTTTTTAAAAATGTTAATGATGCCGATTAACAATTTTAAAAGACTTAGCCAACATTTTTTATATATATAAAAAAAATTTTCCCTTTTTCACCCCCAAAGGGAGGGTCTTTGTTGTCCTTTTTTTTTTTCTCGGGTCCTCCCCAGAGGCCGGGGAGTTTTTTTTGGGGGGCTGCACAACTTGTTGTTCACAGCATTGCGCTTTTCTGGACAGGGTTTTTAGCTTGCTCCTGAATTTGTAGAATTCTTCCAACTTAGGGGCACTGCCCAAAATGCTGATTACCATTGGAACACTGTTGACTTTCCCTTCCCCAAAATTCTCCGTTTCCTTTAGGCCCTGGTTTTCTCCACTTCTCATAATCTTTCTTTTGATGTATTTTTAAAAACCCCTTATCATTCGGGGTTCTGACCCTTTTACATCCAAGGTCTGTTTTGGGGTTGCAACACCCGTTATCTGTCTGGATCTTGAAATTCCAAGATTTTACCCCTTCATTTTTCCACCAATTTCTAGGGGGTCCCACCTGGATTTGGGGGATTGGGCCTAGCTTTCGCTTCCTGTATCATTCCCAACTTTGTTGTTGCATTCTATACGCTGTTCCCCTTGCATTTTGATTCTGCCCCTATGTGTTGGACAGTTTTTTAGGTTTCTTTGATAGTCTGCACCTGGTTTTGTTTAGTGGTAATGTTTTACTTTTTGGATCTGGTACTTAGGCTTGCTCTTGTCCCACTATGATTGTGCCTCTGTAGGTTTTTGAGTCCAGCTTTTCCCCCACCCAGTGGTAGGTTTTTTCATGCACCCCCCCCTTTATTTCGTGGTACATCCCTGCGGGGCCCCCACCTTGCCATGGGCTTTATGTTCCTTTTTTTTCCTTCCAGAGCTGTTGTTCCCCTTGGGCTATCTCTCACATCTCATCTTTGGTGCCATTTTTCTGAATGTATTCCTGGATGCCCTTTTTCATCCATGATTTTGGCTTGGATGCTTTCAAGCCCCCCCCAAAACCTCCTTTCTGTTGGTATACGATTTTTGGGGGTAGACTAAGGGTGGAGACATACTTAATTGTGGAAGCTTCATTCTTCACATTCTTCCCCTTTAGTGGGTCTTTAGGGGCCTTTTTACCCTTGATGGATTTGGGTTGCTGCTTTCTTTTCCTCCTCATCATGGTTTCCCTATACCTTGGGAGTCGGGTACTTGTGCTGTCTGTAAAATCTACTAGTGCTCCGGTAATTCCACTCCACACTTGACTCCTTGCCTCCTTTATTTCCAAATGCCCCAAATTTTTCCATCCGAAGGACACCCAATTCTTTAAATGTAGATCCCTTTTCAGGTGGATCAGGGAAAGGTCCTTCGTTTTTTTGCTACAGCTTGATGACATCCATGCAGGCTGCCATATCCAGACTCGTAATTTTTTACTGAGGGGTTCAAGCCATACAAAACGCAATGGGGACGGGCATCACCTTGGATAGACACATTTTATGTCCCCTTTGTAAAGATTAATGACGCCTACGACTGGGAGACTGGGATTCAAATCCCAGCTGTGCCCTGTGGAAAAATAAACTAAATAAATTATATACCGGGCTCCTAATGCTATGTCACTAAATACCTACCCTAGATACTGGGGGCATAGAGGTTAAAGTCACTGCGGGTTCAAATCCTGGCTCCCCTGGGATACATATCCAGTAGGGTCCTTTGGCAGGGCTATAAAATGTTAGGGTTGGGAACGACCAAATATAGAGGTAAAAGGGGCTTCGCAGCCCCGGGGGCCACCGGCAGGGGGAACCCCGCTGCAGTAAAATGGCGAAAATACGAACTCTGTTTTCCCCAGAGTCGCAAAATAAACGCCGGCGCTTTGGTGGCATAAGGCGA
>JARQOD010007889.1:0-37715 GCA_033576555.1 Oophaga sylvatica
GGGGCGGACTCGGATCCGCTGGATTCAGATCCTTATGAGGAAGGGGAACTCCCACAGAATCTACACGACAGGAGTAGGAAGTACCTGTTCCAGGTCGAGGAGACAGAAGAACTGGTTAAAGCGGTTAGAAGCACAATGCAGATCGAGGAGATTCCAAAGCCGCAGTCCAGACAGGACCTAATGTTTGGGGGTCTTACTCCACAGAAACAGACGGTGTTCCCTGTTAGTGAACATATTCGCTCCATGGTCTTAGAGGAATGGAAGGACGCCGAGCGTAGGCTGGTTCTGTCCCCTGATTTTAAGGGACATTTGTCCTTTGACCCAGAAGAAATAAAACTCTGGGAGGAAATACCGAAGATAGATGTCCCGGTGGCGAGGGTGGCTAAAAAGACAGCCATCCCCTTTGAGGACTCGTCAAGCTTGCGCGACCCCATGGACAGAAGGGCTGATATTCTCTTAAAAAGAGCTTGGGAATCCTCATCAGCTCTGATTAAGACCAACATAGCGGCCACTTCAGTAGCCAGGTCTATGTGTCTGTGGATGGGGCAGTTGGAAGAACAGCTCACCAATAAGACTCCTAGAGCAGATATTATGGCATCTCTTCCACTAATGAAATCAGCCACAGCATTTTTAGCTGACACATCGGGGGAATCGGTAAGATTCGCAGCAAGAAATAGCTCTCTATCTAATGCGGCTAGAAGAGCTATTTGGTTGCGATCTTGGTCAGGAGATAACGCCTCAAAATCTAGGCTGTGCTCCATCCCCTGCGTAGGCCTTAGAGTGTTTGGGCCAGCTCTGGACAACATGCTAGAGCTAGCTTCTGACAAGAAAAAGGGTTTTCCTGAGGAAAAACTTAGACAGCCTCAGTCCTTTCGTAGGAGCTTTACCTCTAGACGTCAGTCGGACTTTAGGTCCCAGGTAGATCCAATAGGGGATCATATAGAAGTTCCCATAGTCAGAGCGGAAGAAAAGGCCCCTTCGCTTCGTCTTCCAGGTCTAAGAGGCAATGAAGCCAGAAGCATCGGAGGGAGACTCCGCCATTTTGCAGAGAGTTGGGCTCAGATTACACTGAACCGCTGGGTTCTCAAAACAATAACAGGTTACTTAATAGAGCTCTCCCCCCGAAAGATTCATCGCTCCTACGGTAGTTCAGATAGACTCCCCCATGTGGGACGATCTTCAGGACATGATCAGTTCAGAGGTCATAGTGGCAGTTCCCTCAAAAGAAAGAGGAAGGGGTCACTATTCTTCTCTGTTTTCTTTCCCAAAACCATCAGGCGAGATGCGTACGATTATAAATCTAAAGCCGCTAAACACCTGGGTAAAATACAAGAGGTTCTGAATGGAATCTATTCGGTCCACAGTCCATCTTATAAACAGAGATGCAGTGATGTGCACCCTCGATTTAAAAAGTGCCTATTTCCAGGTCCCTATTCACCCATTATCTCAAAAGGTTCTAAGATTCGCTATAGATCTGCCGTCCGGGACCTACCACTTCCAGTTTCACGGCCTCCCCTTCGGGCTTGCCTCGGCACCCCGGATATTCACAAAGCTGGTAGCAGATTAGTGGCCTACCTGAGAAGCCAAGGAACTATAATCGTTCCATACTTAGACGATTTTCTTTTGGTGGCAGAGTCGGAAGAGTTGCTAAGGATTCACAGGAACCGAACAATTGCAGTTTTAGAAGACCTAGGCTGGATCATAAACTGGCAGAAATCACATCTAGTGCCAGAACACAGGAAAGTCTTCTTAGGGGTCCTGCTGGATTCCCGGAGCAGAATATCATTCTTGCCAACAAAGAAGCAGGACGTAGTCAGAGGCGGAGTCAGAGACCACCTGAAGCATCGTACATCCATAAGAGATACTATGAGATACTATGAGAGTACTGGGCCTCATAACCGCTTGTATTCCATGTGTCAGATGGGCACAGTTTCATTCAAGGCCATTACAGAGGGAAATCCTCTCAATTTGGGATCGGCAGCAAGCATCGCTAGATAGACGTTTCACCCTAACAGAAGCAGTAAGAAAGTCATTACTCTGGTGGATGCAGCCCAAGAACCTCCAAGTGGGGGTGTCATGGACCACATCGCCCTACGTAGTCGTCACGACAGACGCCAGCTCATGGGGTTGGGGAGCCCACTTAAAAAGAAAGTTCTTCCAGGGCAGATGGCCCGAAGATATCAAAGGAAAGTCGTCCAACTTCAGAGAGCTATTGGCAGTCTGGGAGTCGTTAAGACGAAACCGGTCCGAGCTCAGAGGTCGGCACGTAAGAATCCTTTCCGACAATGTAACAACAGTATCATTCTTGAAACATCAAGGAGGCCCCAGACATCGACAGCTGCAGGATCTGGCGCGGAAGATATTTTCCTGGGCAGAGAATTCGGTCCTCTCGATAACTGCGATTCATCGAGAAGGTTCCCAGAATGAGGTAGCAGATTACCTAAGCAGGGAGCAAGTTTGTCCAACAGAATGGGAACTGAATCAGAGCATATTCCAACAGCTATGCAGGCGTTGGGGAACCCCGAGAATAGACCTCTTTGCGAGAAGAAAGAACTCAAAGGTTCCAAGATTTTACTCCCTAAACCCATTAGATTCTCCGGATGGGATAGATGCTCTGAGCCAGGTCTGGAAGGAACATCTTTCTTACGCCTTTCCACCACTGGCGCTCATCCCAGCCGTTCTCAGGAAGATGCAAGAGGAGAAAGCTTGAGTTATCCTGATCATCCCATACTGGCCGAGAAGGAGTTGGTTTTCCTTACTAAGCAATATGGCAGTAGAAGACCCAGTCGAGTTACCTCTCAGGAAGGATGTTATCCATCAAGGGCCGGTCTACCACCCGAATCCGAAAAGACTGCACCTCTCGGCCTGGATCCTGAAAGGGACATCTTGAAAGCAAAGGGCTTGTCAGATCAGGTTATAGCCACTATCCAGGCCAGCAGAAAGCCGGTTACATCCGCTATATATCTAAAGATCTGGAAGAGGTTCTGTCTTGAGGGCGGCAGGTCTAGTGTGGTGACAGGTTCCCCAGGCATACCGAAGGTTCTAGATTTCCTTCAGGCGGGTTATAATAAGGGTCTAAAGCCTAGCACTTTAAAAGTACAGATAGCGGCTCTTAGATCCTTCTTGGACTATCAGTTGGCTGCGCACCCTTGGATAATAAGATTTATGAAGGCGACACAGAGATTACGTCCCACAATTAGGAAATTAACGCCTCCTTGGGACCTAAATTTGGTTTTAAGGTCTCTGTGCAAGGGTCCATATGCCCCTGATGGAGAGATGCCCATTTCAATTTGCACCCGGAAGGCGGCCTTTTTGGTAGCCATCACCACGGCCAAAAGAATAGGCGAGATTCAGGCTCTGTCTGTCAAAGATCCTTATCTTCAGATTAGAGAGGACTGTTTAATTCTGAAGCTAGACCCAGCCTTTCTGCCAAAGGTAGTTTCAGCCAGAAATATGAACCAAGAGATTGTGTTACCCTAGTTTTGTAACAAGCATTCTAACGATAAAGAGCGAACACTCCACTCGTTGGATGTCAGACAGGCAGTTATCGATTATTTAGCGGCCACCAGTAGCTGGCTTATAGATCAAAACCTATTTATCCTTTTTTGGGGAAAAATAGGGGAAGGAAGGCTTCCAAACCATCTATAGCGAGATGGATAATCAGGGTCATCTCAGACGCCTATCAGTCTGAAGGAATGAGTCTCCCTGAGGGACTAAGAGCTCACTCTACCAGGGCAATATCAGCCTCCTGGGCGGAGAGGGCAGGCGCATCAGTAGAACAAATTTGTAGGGCAGCAACTTGGGCCAGATTTGACACATTTTGCAAACACTACAGACTAGACGTTATGTCAGGTCAGCTGACTGCATTCGGTAGAAAAGTTCTTACAGGCAGTAATCCCACCCTAAGGAGATTCTTTGGTACTCTCCAGGGTGCTGTCAGGAGGGACGTACTGGAAAATAGGTATTAGACCTACGGGTAATTATGTTTCCAGGAGTCCATCCTGACAGCACTGGTAGTTCCCCCCTGTTTATGATATGTCATATGCTGTAATATGATTCTGTCATTAAAGTGTGATTTGCATGATCCATGTGATGGTACTTTTTACGACACTGAGTGAAAGGGGGTGGGTTGGGACCTTTTAACCTCTCGTGTGCTTTCCTGTCCCTGCAAGGAGGAGGAGGACGTCCTCCAGGGTGCTGTCAGGATGGACTCCTGGAAACATAATTACCGGTAGGTCTAATACCTATTTTTTTCTCTCTAAAGGATTAATCTCTTATTTTACTATCTGTGTGTTTAAAGGTTAACTATATTGCATTTAAATCTTGGTGTAGCTATATTCACAAGGGGTTAATTAAGGGTGGGGGTTCATAATTAAGGGTTTATAAGGGCCAGCTGGTTGGGGCTCAAGTCTTTTTGGAAGTGCATTTGCGCAGCAAGGTGGTTTGCTGTTAAATGAGAAAAAAAAAATCTCTCTTTAAATCTTCCGCTTCAGCGAGTGTGAGCGAGTGCGAATGGTGGTAAGTGTGACTTGAGATTCAGTGACTTTGGATTCAGGGAGTTTCCAAGGGAGGAATTACTGAATTGCTGGTATATTTTATTAATACTTTTTATTTATTTTACTTATCTTTGCTGTCTGGTGAAATCCCCATTAGAAATGTGCTCCACTATTGCTAATGCCATCCAGTGTACATCTTGCCACATGTATGCAGTTCTTGATCAGCCGGTCGAGGGTGCATACTGCTGTGTGAGATGTGAGCACGTTGTGCATTTGGAAGCATCTATGGGGCATCATAAGGCGGCATAATCTATGGAGCATCATATGGCGGCATAAAATCTATGGAGCATCATATGGGGCATAAAATCTATGAAGCATCATATGGGGGTATAAAATCTATGGGGCATCATATGGGGCATAAAATATATGGAGCATCTTATGGGGCATAACTTTTATGGAGCAGCATATGGGCATATTATTCTATGGAGCATCTTATGGGGCCATTATTAACCTTTATGGAGCATCATATGCGGAGTATTTTGTATGGAGCATCTGAATACAATAATATGCAATCAGAAATACAGTGTGTATATATATATATATATTATGATTTCAATTAGTTTAAAAAATGTATGTGACACATTCCCTTGAAGAAAGATAATTAAAATATACAAAAAAAAAAGTTACCAAATGTTTAATAGGTTAGAGTAGAGTAGGGCCCTGCCAATAGAGTCTACCTTGTTGTGGTGGCAGGCTTAAAAAAATCTTTTGGTCAAAACAAAAGTTGATGGCTATGCATGTGATTTGATGTTAATATGTCATTGGTGAGGGCGTGGTGCAGAAGTGGAGTTTTTCCAAGAAACGGCTGAGGGATTTTGGATGGTTCGCATGGTGGAGGAGGAACTAGGGTGGAGGCGGAACTGGGGGTGGAGCCTGGGCGGAGTCTCAAGGGAATTTCAGGGCCCCATACTGTCAAAATTTATGGGGCCCCGAAATTCCTAGTGGCAGCCCTGATAAAACTCTTTGAGATCTGCCACCGCCAGCCTCAGCTGACCGAACGGTGGGGGAAGGATCACAGACCCCTGGGAACACAGAAGAGACCAGGGGTGAGCCGCAAAATGACCCGCAGGAGGCAAAAAGACCCGGGCTGGGCAGACGGAGGCAGCTCCCAAGATGGCGCCGACAAGAAGGAGGAAGCAGCTAAGTTGAACGCTGCATGTCAGCGTCGCATGAGTGCTGCGGCGAAATTAGAAAGGTTTGCCCGCATTGGAGAGAATGTGAAGTAGCAAGAGTCAGGGGGAGAGGAGGAAGAAGATGGGGATGAAGGGATGAAATTACAGGAGGAGATGGAGGGAGGAAAGTCCCCAGAGAGCGAAATCCCTGAGGGAGAGAAAATGGCGGTGGCAGCACAGGAGGAGGGGGAGATACAAGAAAATCCCACTATTAAGGATGTGTTTACAGTGGTCTCTTTCTGTAAACAGGCACTAACCACGTTAACTCAGCAAGTTCTGGGAGTACAGTCTGAAGTGGCCATTATAAAAAAGGACATACATAAGGTTAATACCAGGACTTGAGAAGTGGAAAATAGAGTTGGAGAAGCTGAAGATTGGATTAATAAATTTAAAAAATCTGAAAAGCAGAAGGAACTATATTAGGATTGTGGGTCTCCTGGAAAAGACTGAGGGAAGGGATCCCACTGATTTTATTGAGAAGTGGCTGACAGACCAGATCGGAGCAGACTCCCTCACTAAATTTTTTGCAGTGGAGCGGGCACATAGAGTACCAATGCAACCACAACCCCCGGGTAATAATCCACGTGTTATTATTGCAAAGCTACTATATTATAAGGATAGAGATATCATTATTCATAAAGCAAGAGAATCGGAGGAGATTACAATGAATGGCCAACGTATTGGTATATACCCTGACTATTCGGTAACCGTACAGAAGCAACGAATGCAGTTTGGAGAGGTAAAAAGACGCCTGAGAGAATTAGGTGCCAAATATTCAATGATGTTTCCTGCTAAACTGCGAGTGGCGGCCATGGATAAAGTTTTCTTTTTTACGGATCCTGAGGAGGCTGCAAATTGGATTGATGTTAATGCTACGTCTTTCAATGCCAAAGACTGAGAGACGGTCACGGAATTTAAGAATACTGCTTAATGGAGCGGTCGGCTGAGGACATTTAATAAGCAGATTCCTTTCTAGTTTACAGGGAATAATTGATAATCAATATGGATGGACTGGGGTGGGGATACCTATAATACAAGATGTGCAAGTATATTAATGACCTTGTATATGAGAATAGAAGTGAAGAGTTTTTAACTTCTGAATTCCACCTCCATAACTTTAATTTTTTCGTTTTTTGGTTTTGAAAGTGATCCAGTCATTACTGATGGACTAGTATTGATTGAAAGAGAAAGGGGTCGATACGAAATGTTTGAATTTCATATATGTAGCCCTGGCGGAGGGCATGGCGGAAATGAATATCGTTGGTTACCACAGATGTGTTATATTAATGCATAATATGTATTGTTAAAACTTTCCTTTTTTGCACTTACAGTGAGGCGAATTGTGGTAAGGGAAAATATAGGAATGCACGGCGGGAGGGGGAGAGAGATAACGAGAGCAGAGTGAAAACTGGGTAAGTGGGGAGATGGTAAAAAGTTGGTAAGAGGGAGGTGCTATCTCTGGAAGATCGGGTCGGGAGCGAAAAACCCATGGTTCTTAGAGAGCGTGCAAGGAGAGGAGGAAGAAAGGGGGAATTGGGGTAGGGGAGGGAGGGGGGGGGCGGTTACCAACAGCAGAGGTGAGAAATGGCAGGAAGATGGAAATGGTGTTTAGTATATATAATGGGTAGCTTTAAAGTTATAAGTTGGAATGTTAGAGGTTTATCGGAGAAGAATAGAAGGGCGACAATATTTAAATGTATGCAAGATCAGGGGGCGGCAGTGATATGTCTTTTGGAAACTCACTTGCAGAAGGAAACAATCCATATTACAAATAGAAAATGGATACAGAAGGCATATCACTCTACGTTATCCAATTACTCTAGAGGAGTGTCGATTTTAATTAACAGGTCCACTTCTTTTGAAGAAATAGATGTGCACATTGACCCAGAGGGACAAGGGGTAGCAGTTAAAGGACTGTTTTTTGGACGGCCGTTGTGTTTAGTGGCACTTTATATTCCCCCTCCTTATTCTAGCACTAAGATCAGAGTGATGAGGGAGTATGCTGAAAGAAGTGCAGGAATGCTGCTATTGATGATGGGAGATTTTAATAATGTGGTAGATATCTTCTGGGATAGAAATAAGAGACAGCCAAATGTACAAGGCAACACCAATACAGTCTTTGGTAACTTTATTAAAGAAATTGGTCTGATTGATGCATGGAGGGTTAGGAACGAAGGGAAAAGGTGCTATTCATGCCATTCCACATCACATGGCACACTATCACAGATTGATTTGGCACTAGCAGATGGATTAGCGGATGCCATGATAAGAGAGGTACAATATCTTCCCAGAGTGATTTCTGATCATAGTCCAGTTATGGTGAATATTGGATATGGGTCACAGAAAGGAATAGTTAGGGAAGGATGGAAAATGCATCCTGTTTGGATACAATACCTTAACGTTCAAGGGATTGAGAAAGAGTTAGAAGAGTTTTTTACTCATAATGATGGGAGCACAGATAAACTAGTGGAATGGGATGCGATGAAGGCCTTTCTTAGAGAGTTGTTATTCAGAGACATCAGTAGGAGTAAAACCCAAACTAAAAAAGAGGAAATTGAAAAATTGGAAGCACTAGGGAGAGCGGAGGAAGAGGCTATAAACAATGGTACACCTGAAACACAACGGGGCCTGAGGGAAGCTCAGGAGCAGATTAATAATGTCTTATTAAGTAAAATGACCAAAAGACAGGCGTTACAAAAAGATAGGTTTTATGCTGAAGGGGAGAAAGTGGGACACCTTTTATCAGTTATTGCCTCGGCACAAAGGAGTAATTCATTTATTCATAATATGGTAAATGGAAAAAGGAAGAATGTTAACGACTTGGAAGGGATATTGAATATTTTTAGTGACTTCTATAAAACTTTATACTCATCAGTAGTGTTGAGCGATACGATACCGCAAGTATCGGGTATCGGCCGATATTAGCTGTTTCGGCCTTTCGATACTTAGTTCCGATATTTTCCATATATCGTATACCGGAATCGGAAGTTCCCATAATTCTTTGAGAGGCAATGTGATTTTAGTCAGCCAATGAGGAATCCTAAGAAGTGTGGGCACATCCTGTACTGCTGCGGTCATGTTAACTAATGGCATGGCTGTGATTGGATGCTGAAATGATGTCAGAATGCACTATAAAAGGCGCCGCCGCCATTTTAGCGTCACTGTGCTGTGAATTCAGTAAGGGACAGAACGCTGCTGTGCTGACTCTGAGGGACAGTTAGAGATTGTAATTTAGTGTACTGTGCTGTAGGCAGGCTAGCACCAACCGCTGTGTAAAGCTTCCTTTTGCCTGCAGTGTTGTTTTAACAGCTCTGCAAGGTGTGTGTGAGTGCAGGTGACGCTGCAGTTTGCTCTGCATGCAACGCTGTCTGTAGGCATCTGCACGTGTCACTCACAGACTCTTTTTTTTTTTCTTCAGTGTAATTCTTGCTGCTCCATGCAATTTAACTATTAGTGTGACGCGCTTCCATCCGTATCCAATACATTGGTTGCAAACACTATAGAAGTAGACAAAGGAGTAGCCTTTCACAGATTGTGAACAGTTGTGTTTCAGTGTTCACTTCAGTCTGTGTTTTTTATTTTTTGAGTGCACATCACGCTCCAGTTACTTGTTCAAGCACTGCTGCTTGTACTCTGCTGAGCGTGTCTCAGTGCCTCATCCTTTTCATTTCTCTCCAATTGGTTCTGCTCCATTCCATTTAAAATAAATATAATCTATTAGTGTGACGTGCTTCCATCCGTATCCAATACATTGGTTGCAAACACTATAGAAGTAGACAAAGGAGTAGCCTTTCACAGATTGTGAACAGTTGTGTTTCAGTGTTCACTTCAGTCTGTGTTTTTTATTTTTTGAGTGCACATCACGCTCCAGTTACTTGTTCAAGCACGGCTGCTTGTACTCTGCTGAGCGTGTCTCAGTGCCTCATCCTTTTCATTTCTCTCCAATTGGTTCTGCTCCATTCCATTTAAAATAAATATAATCTATTAGTGTGACGCGCTTCCATCCGTATCCAATACATTGGTTGCAAACACTAGAGAAGTAGACAAAGGAGTAGCCTTTCACAGATTGTGAACAGTTGTGTTTCAGTGTTCACTTCAGTCTGTGTTTTTTATTTTTTGAGTGCACATCACGCTCCAGTTACTTGTTCAAGCACTGCTGCTTGTACTCTGCTGAGCGTGTCTCAATGCCTCATCCTTTTCATTTCTCTCCAATTGGTTCTGCTCCATTCCATTTAAAATAAATATAATCTATTAGTGTGACGCGCTTCCATCCGTATCCAATACATTGGTTGCAAACACTATAGAAGTAGACAAAGGAGTAGCCTTTCACAGATTGTGAACAGTTGTGTTTCAGTGTTCACTTCAGTCTGTTTTTTTTATTTTTTGAGTGCACATCACGCTCCAGTTACTTGTTCAAGCACTGCTGCTTGTACTCTGCTGAGCGTGTCTCAGTGCCTCATCCTTTTCATTTCTCTCCAATTGGTTCTGCTCCATTCCATTTAAAATAAATATAATCTATTAGTGTGACGCGCTTCCATCCGTATCCAATACATTGGTTGCAAACACTATAGAAGTAGACAAAGGAGTAGCCTTTCACAGATTGTGAACAGTTGTGTTTCAGTGTTCACTTCAGTCTCTGCGTAATAACCACACTTAGGCCTTATAACTTTTCTGACTTTCTTTATCAATCTACCAAGATGAAGAAGGCAGGGAGTAAGGCACGTGGTCGTGGCCGTGGAGTTTCAGCAGGGAGAGGACGTGGGGATTCTGTGGCTGCTGCCGCCCTCAGTGACACAGCATCCACCAGTTTTACCCATGAGCGTTCCTTTATGCGCAGTTTGGTAGGAGCTCGGCGTGCCCCCCTGCTGCGGGAAGAACAAATTGAAGCCGTTGTTGGTTGGATGGCAGCCAATGCATCGACTTCAATTCCTTCCACCTCCTCTCAGGAACACAACACTGTTGAGCAACCATCTGTCTGTTCACCGCCTGTCAAATTGCCCAGGCAGTCAGAGAGTTCTGTACAGGAGCCAGCTGAGTCTCTGCTTCTGTTCTCAGAATCTGTTGGCTCGCAAACACGGGCACAGGCAAGCAGCATTCTGCAATTTGAAGAAGAGGGAGTATGCAGTGATGCGCAACAGCTGTGTCTCTCTCAATCTGAAGAGGCGGGTGAGCCAGTGCCGATGGACAGCACACCGCAGAACGCATCTTATGATGATGATGAGACTCAGGTGCCAGGTTTTGTGGAGCATGGTGCTGCCCAGACCATCCAACAGCAGCAGGTGTTGGAAGAGGGTAGTGGAGATGATGAAGTCCGAGACCCAACATGGCGTGAGCAACAGGAAGGTGGTGGGAGCAGCTCTGAGGAAGAGATTGTCCCAATGGTACAAAGAGGAGGGAGAGGTAGGCTGCAGACTCGCTTGCCTGTAGCCTCCAGTTTGGCACCTGTTGGGAGCAGTTCTCTTAGAAATGTCAAAATTGGCGCTCCCATGACTTGCACTGCGTGGTCCTTTTTTGACAGACTTGTAGATGATATTTGCTATGTTCAATGCAAGCTGTGTAAGCAAAAAGTTAAAAGAGGTAAAAATATCAGTAACCTGAATACCACAAATATGTGGAAACATGTACGGACAAAGCACGGAGCTGAGTTACAAAGACACACTGGAGATGTAGGCCAACCTACAGCAGCACCTACATCTTCAGGTCGTGTTGGAGCCTCTACCTCCAGCTCACACACACCTGGTTCGGCTTCCTCACAGGATCTCCATGGAAGAACCTCGGTCACTGTTGTCCATAGACAAACTGTTATTCCACCCACAGCAGCAAGTTCACAGTCATCGTCACACTCCCAGACCACAAAACAGCCATCGGTACCACAGGCATGGGATAAAAGACGGCCATACTCGGCAAACCATCCACGAGCACA
Organism: Oophaga sylvatica; assembly: GCA_033576555.1. Lineage (NCBI taxonomy): Eukaryota > Metazoa > Chordata > Amphibia > Anura > Dendrobatidae > Oophaga > Oophaga sylvatica. The sequence goes on from JARQOD010007889.1 coordinate 11,652, forward strand.
GGCTCTGAATGCTGGCATTGCAAAACTCCTGTCCCTTGAAATGCTGTCATTCAGGCTGGTGGATACTGACAGTTTCAGGAACTTTATGGCATTGGCAGTCCCACAATATAATGTGCCAAGCCGATTTTATTTCAGCAGGCAAGCCGTCCCTGCTCTGCAAAAACATGTCGAGGGAAACATTAAACATGCGCTACTAAACGCCGTCAGTAGCAGGGTCCACCTGACCACCGATGCGTGGACCAGTACCCATGGCCAGGGACGATACCTTTCCCTCACTGCCCATTGGGTCAATGTTGTGGAGCCGGGTACAGATCTTGCCAGTGGCGCTGTACGTGTTCTGCCAACTCCAAGGATTGCAGGAATCCAGTCTGTACACATTGATTCCTCCTCCTACTCCAGTTCCTCAGAATCATCGCTGCACGAGCCGTCACGGTATACCTCCACATGGACCCGTGAACGCTTACCTGTTGCGACCGATATGAGCACAGCCGTGGCCAAACGTCAACAGGCCGTCCTGAAATTAATTTCCATGGGGATCGAAGCCACACAGCGCAGGAGCTCTGGGATGCCATCAAGCAGGAGAGCGACGTGTGGTTTTTGTCAGCTAATCTCCAGCCAGGCTTGGTAGTGTGTGACAATGGCCAAAATCTGGTGGCAGCTCTGGGCCTTGGCAACCTCACTCACATACCATGTCTGGCACATGTGCTCAACTTGGTCGTGCAGAGTTTTTTGAGGGACTATCCGGATCTTGATGCACTGCTGCACAAGGTCCGCCTAGAGTGCGCTCACTTGCGACGTTCCAGCATGGCCAGATCGCGCATTGCAGCTCTGCAAGTCAGATTTCGCCTTCCTGAACATCGCATCATATGTGACGTACCCACCAGGTGGAATTCCACGTTACATATGTTGGAGCGGTTGTGTGAGCAGCAGCCAGCAGTAATGGAGTATCAGCTGCAACAGGCGCAATCAACTCGCAATTTGCGCCGTTCACACTTCACCACTACTGAGTGGGCCTCTATGAAGGACATCTGCGACGTTTTGCGTGCGTTTGATGTCTCAACGCGGATGGCGAGTGCAGATGATGCACTAGTCAGCATGACTGTCCCCCTTATCTGCCTGCTTCAGAAATCACTGAAAGCACTAAAGGAAGAGGTTTTGGAAGAGGTGGAGGATGAGGAGTCACAAATTCAATTACCTTCAGGACAGTCATCGCAACGTGGTTCCTCACAAAGGGCTGGGCAGGGCTCACTTTGTGAGGAGGATGAGGAGGAGGAGGAGGAGTCAATGGAGGAGGAAGAAATCCCTACAGAGGGAGGTACACAACGCTCTAGTCAGTATGTAGAGCGAGGGTGGGGTGATGCAGAGGAGGCAGAGATGACGCCTCTTCCAGAGGACAGCCTTTGTTGGCCAGTTGGGAGTCTGCAGCACATGGTTGATTTCATGCTTCAGTGCCTGAGAAACGACCGCCGCATCGCCCACATTCTCACCACGTCAGATTATTGGGTGTACACCCTCCTAGACCCTCGCTACCGGGACAACTTACAAACCCTCATCACACCGGTGAACCGGGACCGTAAAATGCAGGAGTACCAAGACACACTGGTGCAATCCATACTGTTGTACATTCCAGCCGAGAGAGCTGCTGCTGCTACTGCTTTACAAAGCAGCTCTGTGCGTCGAGGCAGTGTAGACACCTCTACAACAAGAGGGAGCACAAGCAGCGCCTCTGCACAGGGCAAGAGCTGTATGTTACAAATGTGGCGAAGTTTTGTGACAGCGCCAGCAAGGTCTACACCATCCGAGACGGCTCCAGTCACCAGGAAGAAACGTTTCCGTAAGATGGTGACAGACTACTTGGCTTTCCCTCTAAGTGTACTCCCAGATGCCTCTTCCCCTTTCAAATTTTGGGTCTCTAAGTTGGATACATGGCCAGAGCTTAGCCAGTATGCATTGGAGGTGCTGGCTTGCCCTGCTGCCAGTGTATTATCTGAGCGCGTCTTTAGTGCTGCAGGTGGTGTAGTAACAGACCTTCGCATGCGACTATCCTCAGAGAATGTAGACCGGCTTACTTTTCTGAAAATGAACAAGGCATGGATCTCACCTGAATTTGCCTGTCCGTTTTCAGATTAAATAACTGTTTGGCAACGTTTTCCATGTCTCCTGTTATGTTCATCTTTCTACCACCTGAACTCTACTCCCTGGGCTACAACACCGCCATTTGTTGCTCGTAAGTAATTGGCAGGGGTACTGACTCCTGGCCAGCCTGGTTACAGCACGACAGCTGTTTCCTGGCAGTGTGAACGTCAATTATCCTCCAATAAGTTGTGCTGTCGTGTTGCATTCGGGTTAGCCGACTATATGGTGCCTGCAGTTTAGGTGATTCCTATGTGTGCTGTGGGATATGTAAATAAAGGCTGTTTCCATTGTGACAATAGGACAAGCACCCACTGTAGAACTGTGTGATTCGGTAACTGCGGACGGCTTGCGTCCTGTCAACTTACATTTTCATGGGTGCGTTCTGCTACCCGTCCGGGGTCCAGTACCGTCAACTGGTTCTCCCCAGTGCCTTTGGCCTAGGTGCCTCCATCTCCGTATCCGAGTTCCACCAACGTCTGCTGGTCCTTGGTAGTGCTTTGGAGCACAGGTACCTCCTGCTTAGTAACCGTGTCACAGTAACGTCAGCTGGTACTCGGTTGTGACATTGCCTCTTTTCCTTCTGCTACCCGTCCGGGGTCCAGTACCGTCAACTGGTTCTCCCCAGTGCCTTTGGCCTAGGTGCCTCCATCTCCGTATCCGAGTTCCACCAACGTCTGCTGGTCCTTGGTAGTGCTTTGGAGCACAGGTACCTCCTGCTTAGTAACCGTGTCACAGTAACGTCAGCTGGTACTCGGTTGTGACATTGCCTCTTTTCCTTCTGCTGCCCCTCCGGGTTCCAGCACAGTCAGCTGGTCCTCGTTACTTCCATTGTCTCTTGCTCCATCTGATACCCGTCAGGGTTCCAGCAACGTCAGCTGGTTCTCGGAAATTAGACGACCTTAAAGACCACCCAGAAGAAGATGACGACAACAAGGACGACGAGCATGAAGCCAACCAGCCTGAACACCATCATAAAGAAAAAATAAAAGATTACCCAGAAGAAGATCACCAAGAAGGTTAAGACAAACTACAAGATACAGAACAAGAGACAGAAGAACAATAAGCAGAAGATCAAAAAGCAGAAGAACATGAAGTATAAGACCAAAATGAAGAGCAAAATATATGCTCTAAATTCTAAGCAGAAGAAGACTAAGCAGTGTATGGGGGTGAGTCCGTTCCTCCTCGTGGTGCCCCTGGAAAATGCCTGCTGCTGCAGGCTAAACTGAACACGGACAAATACTGTTGTAATTTAAATCTTTTGTGACAGCAAGAACGGAAGGATGAACAATTCATACTTTTACAGATTACAAGTACAGGAATCTCTGTCACAAATAAGAATATGATGAAGAAGATGAAGAGGAAGAAGATGAAGAATTTGAATATGAAGAAGATTAATTAGTTTAATAATAACAATATGAGTAATGTAAACAAAAACATGAATAGCAAGAAGTTTAAGAAGAAGATTAAGAAGGTGAAGATGAAGAATAATTTGATGAGAAAGATGATGCTGCTGAAGATTATGAAGGAGGAAGTGTGGCACTGGCAAAAGTTAAAAAGGTGAAGAGCATGGAAGTTGTGAAACATACATATTTGCCAAAATAGAAAAAAGGTTAACAACATTGTCAATTTGTTAGTCAATCCAAACGTATTTCCAAAAAAAAATATATGAATGCTATTCCAATGCATTGGGTTAAACATGTATGCCTTTATTGTCTCCTCAACCTCCCCCAATACATTCTACATTAGTCTTTGTTGTTTTCCTTCATGTACAATTAACCAACAAGGCAAGAATGGTTTTTTTTAATGTCGATATTTGGTTCCCATAGACTTACATGGGACTTCCGGTATCGGAATCGGATATCGACGATATTTAGTGATATCGGCGATACCATTCCGATCCGATATTTTTAGATATCGAGCAGTATCGCTCAACACTACTCATCAGAGGAGAATATAGGAAATGAAGAGGTAGATAAATTCTTGGGGCTGGGGTCGCTCCCTAAGCTAAGTGAAGAGAGTAAGGACAGACTGGACTCTCCCATTACTGTGGAAGAGATGGAGATTGCGCTGCATGGCCAATAAGAAATCCACTGGGTTAGGCTACTTTCACACATCAGGCTTTTTGTGTCTGGCATAATCCGTCGTATGCCTGACAGGATGGATCCGGAGCTGATTTTATAAAACTGATGCAACTGATCAGTTTTCTTGCCGGATCCGTCCTGACCATATCCATGTTGAAAATGCAGGCACCAATGTCGAGAGAGAGAGAGAGAGAGAGAGAGACTTTGGTTTCCGGATCAGTTTTCTGACGAATTTGTCAAAAGACTGGTCCGGCTCCATAGATTTGCATTGTTTCAGGCCGCCTGAAGTGCCGTTTCAGGCACTATCAGGCTCCGGAAAAAAAAAACCGTTGCAGCCAGCGTCTTGTCCGGCCGCCGGAATGTACATTTCCGACGGATCCGGCCAAAAACGGATGCAACGCAGTGACATCAGGCGCGATCCGGCGCTAATGTAAGTCAATGGTAAAAAAAGCATCCGCTCCCGGATGCGTTTTTTTAAAAACACGCCGTATCGCGCCTGACACAAAAAGCCTGATATGTGAAAGCAGCCTTAGACGGCTTACCGTCAGAAGTCTATAAACAATTTGCAGAACTGTTGCTACATAAATTATTGAAAGTATTTGAAGAAGCTAAAGAGAAAAAGCTATTGCCGGCTTCTATGAGGGAAGCAATGATAGTAGTGAGTCCCAAGGAGGAAAAAGACCCCAGAGTACCCGAATTGTATAGACCAATTTCACTATTAAAGGTGGATATTAAAATCTTGGCAAAAGTTTTAGATAACCAGCTGACTGAGGTCATTTCTTCCTTGATACATCCAGATCAGGCGGGATTCATGCCTAATAGATCTACAGTGGGTAATATAAGGAGGCTATACCTTAATCTTCAAATACAAGCTGATACCGTATATACTCGTGTATAAGCCGAGATTTTCAGCACCTTTTTTCGTGCTGAAAATGCCCCCTCGACTTATGCACGAGTCATAGGGCAGAAACCAGCGGGGGAGGGGGTGCCGCGGCAGGAGCCGGTGGCTGGGACATCATACTCACCCCTCCCCGTGCCATCGCTGAACGTCCCTGCAATCCTGCATTCTCCCCGGCTTCCTGCAGCTCTCCAGCGCTGAGCGGTGACGTATACTGCTCATTAAGGTCATGTAATATGGACGCGACGCCACTCCCATAGGCGTGGCGTCCATATTCATGGCCTTAATGAGCGGTATTACGTCACCTCTCAGCACAGGAGAGCTGCAGGAAGCCGAGGAGAACGCAGGATTGCAGAGACTTTCAGCGATGGCACGGGGAGGGGTGAGTATGATGGGGGGACATGGAGGAGAGGACAAGGAGCACGGAGCAGGACTGGGGGGAGAACGGTGGACGGGGGAAGCATTGAGGAGGACAATGAGCACGGAGCAGGACGGGGGGAGAACGGAGGACGGGGGAAGCATGGAGGAGGACAATGAGCATGGAGCAGGACGGGGGAGGATGGAGGGCACAGAGGAGCACGGAGCAGGACGGGGGGAGAGGATGGAGGGCACAGAGGAGCACGGAGCAGGACGGGGGAGAGGATGGAGGGCACAGAGGAGCATGGAGGGGCACAGGAGGACGGAGAAGGAATGGGGGAGCACGGAGCAGGACGGGGGGGCATAGGAGGACGGAGAAGGAATGGGGGAGCACAGCGGAGGACGGAGCAGGAGGGGGGAGTACAGAGGAGAATGGGAAGCACAGAGCTGGATGGGGGAGCAAGGAGCAGGACGGGGGCAGCACAGAGCAGGACGGCAGTTTATACACCCGGCTTATACACGAGTCAATAAGTTTTCCCAGTTTTTTGTGGCAAAATTAGGGGGGTCGGCTTATACACGGGTCTGCTTATACACGAGTATATACAGTAATTTGGATCGCAGAGTGATTGTGAGTCACCCGTAGCCAGGGCCTGTGGGTACTCGACACCGAGCCCGTTCACTTCAATAGGGGATGTCACGGGTAGCACAGCTCGATCCGTGGCCCTGGGGGCTCACCTCAAATGTGGGATATTTACAGGGGAATAAAGTATTTACAGTTTGCTCGTGACGCCACCTGTGGTACCTGATCAGGGTGACCAGCGCTGCAGGGTAGATCCACTGAGGGGTTGCTACTGGGCAGCAAAGTGTTAAGTCTTCCACAGGCAAGACTGGGTCCCTCAGGGTAGATGGCGGAGTAGGGGTGCAGGATGGAGAAGGGGTATTCAGCCGCAGGAGCAATAAGGCAGACACACACACAAAAGTCTCTTTCTGTACCTTTACTGATGGTAGTTGCAGGCATGTCCTGGGAAGCTGGCAGGGTGGAGGATGCATGTCCAGTAATCCCACTGAGTAGGTGTAGGGCCTCCGTACTCCTGTATGTGTGAGTTTCTGACCTGTATGAAACGAAGTCTAACTCTGTCTTCAATTTTATGCCCGGCTGACTTTGTGGTGAGGCCTTCTCGTGGATAGAACAGTGTCTCTGTATGCAGGGTCCTGCTAGACCCAGTCTTCATGACCCCGGTTACGTATCAGCACTTGGGGGCCCCTACGACTTGAAGTCCCGCAGGGTCTCCAGTATCTCCTACTAGTCGTGTAGATGCTAGCAAGCTCGGACCCGGTGTCCGGTGGTGCAGAGTAGAGGTAAGCTATCAATGCTGTTTCAACCTCCGTTACTCTCGTATTATCTTCCACTCGCCTTTCGTCCTACTCTGACCCTTAACATAAGCACACTAGCAGTAGATAGCTGATTCTCCTTCCTCTTCACCGCTCTCAAAGCATCGGCACGCTTGCTCACTGAAACTACACTCAGTTGACTCAGTTCTGACCAGGCTGAAGTGGCTATCTCCCTCCACTATTACTGGCCTCCACAAAGTAAACTAAGTTCAAGCTGTAGTCTTCAGGTACTTTCAGTCACTGCTGTTCCCTTTCCTTCTTTTCCTTCCAACGCTCAGTCTGAAGCAGCTATCAGGACCTTCCGTCTAACTGATCTATGCACACTTCTTTGAGCTAACTTTCCACTTTCCAAGGGAATTAACAGTCTTTCAACGTTCTGAGGTAATCTGATCTCACTGCCGTCTAGACTCAGACTGACCTCTCACAGCTCTCAGGCTAAATCTCTTCTGCTGTGGCTCCACCATCCATATATATATATATATATATATATATATATGTATATATACATATACATATATATATATATATATATATATATATATATATATGGAGAACAGGAGAAAAAAGAGCTATAAGGCATTTATATTTAATCATAAAAATAGAAATTTTTTATTAGTAACAACATTAATATCAATAACAGTACAATACATCAGGTGACAATTGCAAACAAGAACCACCTCACATAATACTCAATTGCCTCAGGAAGGTGAACACTTATGTATCTATAGAGTCAAACTGCCATATCCATAGAGGTTACTCTATGGCAGGGGCGTACATAGAAATCATGGGGCCCCATAGCAAAAGTCTGAATGGGCCCCCCCCCAAAAAAAAACAGGTGCTCTTAACTCCACACACACACACACCTGCAGTGCATGCAGGGCCCCCTACACCCTCCACAGTGCGTGCAGCCGGGCCCCCCTCCCTAAGGTGCAAAGTGCAGTCAGAGCCATTGTAAATGTAAAGTGCCAGCACAGTGAGGGGACACATTCAACAAAAAAATCCAACCCATACCCCAGCCAGCAGGACTCACCTTCTTGTGTCTCTCCCTGAGTGAAACTTATGAATGTTTTCTGCTTCCTGTGATGCAGGTGTCTCTGGCTGCAGGCTGGCTTTCTTATGCAAATGCAGCCAGAGACTTAAGCCAACTCTGACCAGGAGACAACAAGGAAAGGGGACCTTCAAGGGGGTTTACAGTGTCCGGCCGTCGCTTATATTTAATTAAAGGAGATAGTACTGTGTCAGCACAGCACAGCTGCCAAACGACAGCGGCCGTCGTGGGCCCCCTCACCTGTCTGGGCCCCATAGCTGCTGCTTAGTCTGCTCTATTCACGGAACGCCACTGCTCTATGGGTAATACATGTATATTGGATCAGCAGACTCACATTATAGACATAAAAAGACTGCAAGACTGCAAGTCTAATTAAAGTGGTTTATATCAGTTATGGACACATATCAATATGCAGCAGATCACAGCAAACTCACGTTTATAAATATATAATCACCATATAAATGATATTACTGAACCTATGACAAATGAGTGTATAGCCATATCAGTAAAGACTGCTCCGTGAGTAATACATGTGTATGGGATCAGTAAACTCACATTATGGACATATGAGAGACTGCAAGGTAATAGTACTGAATCTAGCTTGAAATGGTTTGTGTTTAATTACAGGTATATAACCACATGCAGCGCTACAATAAAAGTGACAAGTGTCAAATAAGAGCAGTCTCAATAATGTCCATATCTCCACTACATGTCACCAATCACAAGAAAACGCTGTAATAACAATGGCAAGTGTCAGATATAAGCAGGCTCAAGAGTGTCCATTTCTCATATAACACATTGTGAAAGTAACATGATGAAAGTTAAATACATTATAGATGTTATAAAGATAATCTTACCAAATCACTAAGGCAAAGGAGAATATGTGGTGAGATAAATAAACGCCCCGACGTGCGTTTCGCAACGCCAACGTGTATTTATTCACCATTCCCTGTATGTGATACCGTTTCTTTTGTTTGATATTTGATATTTAACACTAAGGGTAATGGAAGTATATTTTTTCTTTATTACTTATACTTCTTGTCTTAATAAAGATGAAGAAATGGAGAAACTGTCAGAAGGGGTGGGGAGGTTAAATGGGACTGATATATTTGTTTAGATTATTCAGTTGTTTTGAATAATGTCTTTTGGAAAATTTGTTCAATTAAAATCTATCTGATTTAAAAAAAGGAAGCTGGGTGACAGTTAGAAGGTGGGGTAGAGGGAAGAGTGCCAGGGAGGCTAGTCCTGATCTGGCACACCCCAATAAGTTTGCAAAGTTGGCAGATGAGGGGGGTGTCAGTACAGGGGTAGCACTGCTGCAGCCAGGCACGTCCTCTGAAAGCCGGAGGAGTGTCTGCTCCAGTAAGGGGGGAATTAGGAGAGCAGGCAGGCCAGACAGGTGCTGGTAGTGGGGGACTCAATTATTAGGGGAACAGATAGGGCAATCTGTCACAAAGACAGGGATCGTCGAACAGTGTGCTGCCTACCTGGCGCTCGAGTCCGACACATCGCTGATCGGGTTGACAGATTACTGGGAGGGGCTGGTGAGGACCCAGCGGTCATGGTGCACATTGGCACAAATGACAAAGTTAGAGGTAGGTGGAAGGTCCTTAAAGACGATTTCAGTGAATTAGGCTGCAAGCTTAAAGCAAGGACCTCCAACGTGGTATTTTCTGAAATACTGCCTGTACCACGTGCCACACCAGAGAGGCAACGGGAGATTAGGGAGGTTAATAAGTGGCTCAAGAATTGGTGTAGGAAGGAGGGGTTTGGGTTCCTGGAGAACTGGGCCGACTTCTCAGTTGGCTACAGGTTCTATGCTAGGGACAGGCTGCACCTCAATGGGGAGAGTGCAGCTGTGCTGGGGGAGAAAATGGCTAGAAGGTTGGAGGAGTCCTTAAACTAGGGACTAGGGGGGAGGGTATTCATTTTATAGGAGGGGAAGGCAGTGCAGATAGAGACCTGGGCACAAATAATTAAATTGGGGGTGCGGGTGGCATGGGGGGTGGGTTAGAGCAGTTAATAATTTAAGAAAGAATAGAGGTTCAGAGAGATACATAAAGTGCATGTATACTAATACTAGAAGCCTCACCAACAAAATGGAATTAGAATTAATATTGTTGGAACATAATTATGACATGGTGAGGATATCTGAGACTTGGCTGGATGAGAGCCACGACTGGGCGGTTAATTTACAGGGCTATAGTCTGTATAGAAATGACCGTAAAAATAAGCGAGGTGGGGATGTGTGTTTATATGTAAAATCATGGTTAAAACCCATCCTGCGTGATATCTGTGAATCTAATGAAGATGTAGAGTCTCTGTGGGTGGAGATTAGGGAGGGGGAAAAATAATAAATTACTGATAGGGGTTTGTTATAAGTCTCCTAAAATAATGGAAGCAGCAGAGAATATCCTCGTAAAGCAAATAGATGAAGCAGCAACTCAAGGAGAAGTCATTATTATGGGGGACTTCAACTACCCTGAAATACATTAGGGAATAGAAACCTGTAGTTCCAGCAAAGGTAATAGGTTTTTGGCAACTATGAGAGACAATTACCTTTCACAACTAGTTCAGGACCCAACAAGAGGGGGGGCACTGCTAGACCTAATATTAACCAACAGGCCAGACCGCATATATTTTTCAGAGTTTTCATATTTTGTGTCCACAAGCTATAGCGCTACAGTGTGCTACCTTTTATTCTTGAATGTATATGAGTTGGTGACTCTAGGTTTTAGCACCTGTTCGCACTGGATCTATGTTTGGATGTGCCGGTCAGTTTTTGATATGTATTCATTTACCTTCTGCCTGAGCACTCCACCTGGTGGTCACAGGCATTTTAATTATAACAGGTTCATTACTCCTCCACAGAGATGTAGATTTTAGTCTGGAGAGAGGATTCATATGTTCCCATGCAGACAGACTTTTCTAAGTGAGGATTGGCATAGTTAGGACCTGGTATACGAGAAGAGCCTTAACGTGGCTACCAGGTACACATAAATTGGCCTTTTTATGTGCTAAGACTTCTCAATTTTTCATATTTCTAAGGCTCATTTTTCATATTTTTCATATTTTGTGTCCACAAGCTATAGCGCTACAGTGTGCTATCTTTTATTCTTGAATGTATACGAGTTGGTGACTAGGTTTTAGCACTTGTTCACACTGGATCTATGTTTGGATGTGCCGGTCAGTTATTGATATGTACTTGGGTAATAGTGATCACAAAATAATAAGCTTTCATGTATCCTTTAATAAGATGTGTAGTCGAGGGGTTACAAGGATACTAAACTTCAGGAAGGCAAATTTCCAACGGATGAGAGATGATCTTAGTGCAATAAACTGGGACGATATCCTGAGGCATAAAAATACACAAAGAAAATGGGAGACGTTTATTAGCATCCTGAATAGGACCTGTGCACAGTATATACCCTATGGGAATAAACATGCTAGAAATAGGAGGAAACCACTATGGCTAAATAGAGCTGTAAGGGGCGCAATAAGTGACAAAAAGAAAGCGTTTAGGGAATTAAAGCAAGTAGGTAGTGATGAGGCATTAAATAAATACAGAAGACTGAATAAATTCTGTAAAAAGCAAATCAAGACAGCAAAGATTGAGGCAGAGAGACTCATTGCCAGAGAAAGTAAAAATAATCCCAAAATATTCTTTAACTACATAAATAGCAAGAAACTAAAAAATGATAGTGTTGGTCCCCTTAAAAATAGTCAGGGTGAAATGGTGGATGAGGATGAGGAAAAAGCCAATATGCTAAATGACTTTTTTTCAACTGTATTTACACAAGAAAATCCCATGACAGATAACATGATCAGTGATAAAAAATGTATCCATTAAATGTCACCTGCTTAACCCAGCAGGAAGTACGGCGGCGTCTAAAAATCACTAAAGTTGACAAATCCCCGGGCCCGGATGGGATACACCCCGGAGTACTGCAGGAATTAAGTACAGTCATAGATAGACCATTATTTTTCATCTTTAAAGATTCCATAATAACGGGGTTTGTACCACAGGACTGGCGTATAGCAAATGTGGTGCCAATATTCAAAAAGGGGGAAAACTGAACCTGGAAATTATAGGCCAGTGAGCTTAACATCTACTGTGGGTAAAATCCTGGAGGGTATTTTAAGGGATACTATATTGGAGTATCTGAGGCTGAATAACCTCATGACACAGTATCAGCATGGGTTTACGAGGGACCGTTCTTGTCAGACTATTCTGATAAGCTTTTATGAAGGGGTAAGTTCCGGACTGGACCAAGGGAAAGCAGTAGACGTGGTGTTCATGGACTTCTCAAAAGCTTTCGATACGGTGCCACACAAAAGGTTGATACATAAAATGAAAACAATGGGGATAGGGGAAAATATGTGTAAGTGGGTTAAGAACTGGCTCATGGATAGGAAACAAAGGGTGGTTATTAATGGAGCACACTCGGACTGGGTCACAGTTAGCAGTGGGGTACCACAGGGGTCAGTATTGGGGCTGCTTCTCTTTAACATATTTATTAATGACCTTGTAGGGGGCATACAGAGTAGTATTTCAATATTTGCAGATGACACTAAACTCTGCAGGGTAATAAATACAGAGGAGGACAATTTTTATATACAGGAGGATTTATGTAAACTAGAAGCTTGGGCTGATAAATGGCAAATGAGCTTTAATGGGGATAAATGTAAGTTCATGCACTTGGGTAGAACAAACAAGATGTATAATTATGTATAATTATGTGCTTAGTTGTAAAACACTGGGCAAAACTGTCACTGAAAAAGACCTGGGTGTATGAGTGGACGACAAACTCACATTTAGTAGCCAATGTCAGGCAGCTGCTGCCAAGGCAAATAAAATAATGGGATGCATTAAAAGAGGCATAGATGCTCATGAGGAGAACATAATTTTACCTCTATACAAGTCACTGGTGCGACCACACTTAGAATACTGTGTACAGTTCTGGTCTCCGGTGTATAAGAAGGACATAGCTGAACTGGAGCGGGGGCAGAGAAGAGCGACCAAGGTTATTAGAGAACTTGGGGGTCTGCAATACCAGGACAGGTTATAACACTTGGGGTTATTTAGTTTGGAAAAACGAAGGCTTAGGGGTGATCTTATTACAATGTATAAATATATGAGGGGACAGTACAAAGACCTTTCTAATGATCTTTTTACTCTTAGACCTGTGACGGGGACAAGGGGGCATCCTCTACGTCTGGAGGAAAGAAGGTTTAGTCATAATCACAGATGCAGATTCTTTACTGTAAGAGCAGTGAGACTATGGAACTCTCTGCCGTCTAATGTTGTAATGAGTGATTCCCTACTAAAATTTAAGAAGGGACTGGATGCCTTTCTTGAAAAGTATAATATTATAGGCTATATTCACTAGTTTCCTAGATACTGCGTTGATCCAGGGAGCTAGTCTGATTGCCGTATGTGGAGTCGGGAAGGAATTTTTTTCCCCATTGTGAAGCTTACTGTTTGCCACTTGGTTTTTTTTTGCCTTCCTCTGGATCAACATGTTAGGGCAGGTTAGGATAGGATATGCATTGAGCTAGATGGACTTAAAGTTTTCCTTCAACCTTAATAACTATGTTACTATGTTACTATGTCAGTAAGTTGGGTATATGCACCCTTTCCTCTTGTGTCACCGTCTGACCCGTCAGTTTTGTAAAGCGCCACTGTCCCAATGTCTGCCACCGCAACAGTAGAAAGGCCTCCCTCCTCCTGCTGTAGAGGAACTCCCCTCTCCCACAAGTCGGAGAACATTTTAGAGTCCCGACCTATGACCACAGGACCAGCCAAATTTGGGACTATAGTGGCATCCTGTCCCCCAATGTCCCAGCCTGTATCAAAGATCACCCAGGCCACGGGATAATCCTTTGTGTCCCCATGGATGCAGGTGACCCTGATCTTTCTACCGGGTATTCAAATCCCTCAGGTGCAACCCTCACTAGAGTCACCGGGCTCCCAGAGTCGACCAGACCCACCACATCTTCATTGTTTATCTGCAGGGCACACCCACGTAGCCTCTCACCGGGAGGGTAGTTCATAAGGCAGAATGGACACATATAATACAACAGTTCATCTGCACCACCCCTTTAACGTTGGGATGCTCCACCCCCATTTTGCCAACCATCCCTGCTTGTGGGTTACCGCCCCCTTTAGGCAACCACCTCTTTTGGGGACACCACCCCACACTGGCACACACCCCGTGGACTCCCCAACCGCTTTCTTAGGCCCCAGTCCCACAGTACAGTTTATGTCTCTTCGGGCTTGTACTGGCCCTTTAAGGCCTCTTTCACATTTCCGGCGGGCGCCTGGCGGCGCCTCCGGCATTTTGCCGCAGCGCCGCATGTGAAAACCTTTCACACTTCCTTTCACACTTTGCGTTTTTTTGCCGGATGGTTTCTGATGCTTGGAGAGATAAGAAACCATCCGGCAAAAACAAAAAACGTTACATGCAGCGTTTTTTCCGGACGCCGCAATGTACATTTGCGCCGCATCCGGACAAAACCGCATGCAGCGCATTGACATGCGGCGCCATCCGGCGCTAATGCATGTCAATGCGAAAAAAGCCGCATGCGGCGCATCAGGCTTTCAGATGTGGCGCTGCGGCAAAACGCCGGGGGCGCCGCCAGGCGCCCGCCGGAAATGTGAAAGAGGCCTAAGAGTTTGTGTGACCTGGTTCACACTGTCCTCCTAGACACCACACCAGCTCCTGCTGGCACTGCCACCGCCTTGCAGCCACAAACCACGGCACCTCCAGAAGCCACTCACAAGCCGCTGTGGCTGTTACTGCAGCTCCTGCTGCTGCAGAACCTCTTGCTGCAACAGTCACTGTAGCTCCCGCTACCACAAGTTTCTGCACTGCTCCGCACTGTCGACTTCGTGGACCCGCAGCCAGCCGCCTGTCACCTTCGTAACCCCACCGAGTTACAGCCAGACGTCTTCAGCCCCGCCGAGCCACAGCAAGTTCAAAAAGAAAAAAAAAAAATGTATGAACTTGCTAATCCACAGAAAAAAAACTCTGCACACGTGCTCCCTGGGCCACTGCTCGCATTCTAACACCAAATGTGATAATCCACACTGCCTGTGGACGGGGATCACTCACTTAGCTGGTCTTAGAGGCAGATACTAGCACGCTTAGGGTTCAAACCACAGTCCTTTTGGTTTATTTTAGCATCATAAACGTCAGGATACACATCACACATAGTCCTTATTACTTAATGTCCATGGAACACGACAGGCACCAACAGACTGGGGTGTTACCTTACAGGAGCTCCTGCTCCTCACGCTGACTCCTCGTCAGACTTCGGTTCCCGGGGAAGCTCCTTAACTGGGATCACCGTCCTTGCCCACCAGGCCACCTGACAGTCCAGACCCTCAGAAGGTTGTTAGCTTCCCTCACGCAGTGTCGACGCAGACACTTGGCCTCTCCGTGCGCTATTCAGGATGTCCGTCCCCACCTGGGACCTTCCAACACACAGGCCTTTCAGAAACTCCTCACGCTGGCACAGACAGAATCCCTTGAGACACTTCCCAGTCTCAGACAAAATCTCTTGAGATACTTCCCAGTCTCAGACAGAATCCCTTGAGACACTTCCCAGTCTCAGACAGACTACACTCACCATGTGCCAACCACTTCCTTACATACCTGTAGCCACTCCCCCAGCTAAGGTATGGAGCACATGGTCTGGTCACATGTTCATGACGTTATCACAGGTCCTTCACAAACTCAAAAACACCAGTGGGCGGTGTATGTGTGGTTAGCCCATCCCACCCAGCTCACAAGCTAAAACTGCAAGCCACCCTATACAATAAACAGAACTCTTGTAGGACTAAAAGTCCCAGAACAACATTCCTGGCTTACAGCGCAGAGGAGCTCTCCGACACATACCTGCCATTCACAACAACGCCTGGGCCTGTTTTCCCATCCATATCACTACTCCATGCATCTCTTGAGGAGCATATACAGTACAGCGCCCCCTAGCTGCAGTATGAGTCACTACACCACAATATATAAAAATGAATCTGCCCCCTGGGTCCCTCTTAACCATTTGAACCGACCATCTCAAGGACCTATGTATCATAACAACCAACCCCCTAGAATAGGACAAGTGTGTAGCATGTTTCTGCCATTGTATCCATGGTTTATTTGTTCTAGATATAGTGTCTGGTGTTAAGTGGGTTTCCTGAAGGCATATTATCTGCGCCTGTGTTTTACGTATCTCAGAGAACACCATATTCCGTTTCTTAGCACTCCCCAGCCCCCTAGTGTTCCATGAAAGGATTTTAAGTGACACCATGTAGACTTCGTATAAAATTTTTTACACAGGATAATATTCACATCTGGAGTGCTCAATTCCATCACATACAGACCATCCCTGGACGATAAAGTATAGATGCAATGCTGATCATTATCTGAATTTCCAACTAAAATAAGAATCATTGACCAATAGTGGCCATAAAGATATAACAAGGGATGCCCTTAAACTTCTTCAAACTGGAGCTTGGGCATAAGTAGAATTCTCATATTTTCTTCCATCAATCCGTACCATCAATAATAATTATATCGAATTTAATGCATACCCTTAAAGTAATTTCCCCAACACCCTTCTCTCTCCCTCCACCCCCCCAGGAAAAGGCACTTACAGAATTATCGGCCCAGCCACTCAGTTTTTGCTAAACCCAAAGGGTAACCAAGTTCCCGGGTCAGGAAAGATGATGCTAGCGCCTGCAGGAATGGGCGCCCCGCCACCCTCCTATTTCAAATTGCTAATATTTTCCGTTGGCCTCCCCGAAGAGCAGGAGCCTAAATGTCTATATACCAGATCACAAACTCCCCCACCCCATGCACACCGCAACAATTCCTCAGGGTAATACCTTCATGGGGTGGGGGATGCGACAACATCAAACTAACCAATATATCAACATTTTAACAAATCTATATGGGAGTAAGTAGTATTAGAAATAGAACAATTGACCATCACAGTAACTCAGTTAAGGCACAATTACAAGTATTACAAGAGATTTGAAACAATAGTTTGCAGAAATTAAATCAATAATCTCTATCCGAGGTAGAGATCAGCGCTCATACAATAAATAAAACCATGTTAATGTGTAGCCCAGCTGCGCTTGGAGCCACATTTACCCAGGAGGATGCACCGAAGGTAAACCCACACGCACCTGATATTCATTCACAGCTTCACCAATCCCGAAAAGCCACCAGAGGGAGCCCTTGTAGAGTATGTATATATATATAAGGATGGTGGAGCCACAGCAGTCAGATTTGATTAGAGCTGGGAGAGGTCAGTCTGAGTCTAGACAGCAGACAGATCAGATTACCTCAGAACGTTGAAAGACTGTTAGTTTCCTTGGAAGGTGCAAAAAGTTAGCTCTTGAAGTGTGCACAGATCAGTTAGACGGAAGGTCCTGATAGCTGTTTCAGACAGAGCATTAGAAGGAAAAGAGGGAAAGGGAACAGCAGTAATTGAAAGACTGAAGACTACAGCTTGAACTTAGTTTATTGTGTGGAGGCCAGTAATAGTGGAGGAAGATAGCCACTTCAGCCTGGTCAGAACTGAGTCAACTGAGTGTAGTTTCAGTGAGCAAGCATGCCGATGCTTTGAGAGCGGTGAAGAGAAGGAAGAATCAGCTATCTACTGCTAGTGTGGTTATGTTAAGGGTCGGAGTAGGACGAAAGGCGAGTGGAAGGGAAAAGAGAGTGACAGAGGTTGAAACAGCATCGATTGCTTACCTCTACTCTGAACAACCGGACACCGGGTCCGAGCTTGATAGCATCTACACGACTAGTAGGAATACCGGAGACCCTGTGGGACTTCAAGTCGCAGGGGCCCACAAGTGCTGATACGTAACCGGGGTCAGGAAGAACAGGAGTCTGGTCAGCGCAACCATTAGAGACTGAGTTCTATCCAAGAGAAGGCTCCACCACAAAGTCAGCCGGGCGTATACGAGAAGACAGAGTTAGACTTCGTTTCATACAGGTCAGAAACTCACACATACAGGAGTACGGAGGCCCTACACCTACTCAGTGGGAATACTGGATGTGCATCCTCCACCCTGCCAGCTTCCCGGGACGTGCCTGCAACTATCATCAGAAAGGTACCGAAAGAGACTTTCGTGTGTGTGTCTGCCTTATTGCTCCTGCGGCTGAAAGCCCCTTCTCCATCCTGCACCCCTACACCGCCATCTACCCTGAGGGATCCAGTCTTGCCTGTGGAAGACTTAACACCTTGCTGCCCAGTAACAACCCCTCAGAGCATCTACCCTGCAGCGCTGGTCACCCTGACCAGGTACCACAGGTGGCGTCACGAACAAACTGTAAATACTTTAATCCCCTGTAAATATCCCCCTTTTTAGTGAGCGCCCAGGGCCACGGACCGAGCTGTGCTACCCGTGACATCCCCCATTGAAGTGAACGTGCTCTGTGCCGAGTACCCCACAGGCCCTGGCTGTGCGACTCATTAACATCTATTATCACTACTACTTCTGGCTCCTTTCTCTCTTGGAGATCCACTCCTCTGCCTCTGTCGGGTTTTGAAAGAAAATTACCCTCTCACCATCTACTACCCTTATCCTGGCCGGGTATGCCATTGAATAAACCACATTAGAACTCTTCAGACTTCTCTTAATTGAAGTAAAAGAGGCTCTCCGTTTCTGTAAATCCGCTGAAAAGTCTGGGAACAACATTACAGTGGCATTTTCATATTTAATTACTTGGGCCTTTCTTGCCAGCTGCAGGATATAGTCCCCATCTTTCTAGTTGAGAAATCTGGCCAGTAGCGGTCTAGGAGGAGCCCCGGGAGGATTCAGTTTCCCAGGTACGCGATGTGCTCTCTCAACCGCATACGCCGCAGAGAATGTGACTTCCGGGAATAAATTGCGCATCCATTTTTCCACGAAGTCGCTAGTATTATTTCCCTTAGCCCTTTCTGACAATCCTATTATACGGATGTTGTTTCTCCTCAGTCTATTTTCCAAATCATCATGTTTTTGGATGCATATTTCCAATTGTTGTTCCATTACCATGATACGTTCTGGCAAGGAAGCTGTTTGGTCCTCCAGGTTCGAGATTCTGTCCTCCACCTGTCGAACCTTCTCTCCCAAATTTGACATATCGTTACGGAGGAGACCCAAGTCAGTCTTTACCTCCTCAATTTTCCCAGTTAGGGAGACAGTACTGCTTTGAATGGCAATTAGCAGTTGTTCGGAGACCTGTTTCAGAGTGGGCTCCGGATCCATATCCCTCGACCCTTGGAACATTGACTCTCTTCTTGATTCGATTTATTTGCGGATTTCTGAATTATAATTGAGTTCTTCCCCTGGCATAGGATCTCAACTTGTCAGCTGCAGACTGATATAGGAAAGATGTGTATCTTCGTACCATGTTAGCCAGTCTTTGCCTTATGAAGAGACCTGAGTAGTCTCGAAAGCTTGCAATTTGTTATCATCTTTTCAGTTAGCCATTAAAAGGTATCAACCACTGAGGACTCTCAATTCTAAATATTTTTCCAGCTGCAGACTGTGATTTACCGGCACTCATAATTCTTTCCCCTATATATATTTATATCTGAAAACAAGTCTTATATCTGGTAAAATAGTATGTCTTCACAGAATAACTGTAGTGGTTTGGAATTTAATAGCAAGTGACGCGCACATGGTACCAGGGCTATGGGGTACTCGGCACTGAGCCCATGGAAGTCTATGGGGAATGTCACTGGCAGCAGGACTCGGTCCGTGGCCCTGGGCGGTCATGCAATGGGGGATATTTACAGGGGATTATAAAGATAGTTCGTGACGCCACCTGTGGTTTCTGATCAATTTGACCAGCGCTGCAAGGTGAATCTTCTGAGGGGATGTTATGGGGCAGCAAGATGTTAAGTCTCCCACAGGTGAGACTTTTCCCTCGAAGTCTATGGTGTTGCAGGGTGCAGATAATAATGCAGTCACACACAAGTCAGTCTCTTTCCATACCTTTACTGATGTTGTTGGCAGGTATATCCCGGGAAGCTGGTCAGGTTGGAGAATGCACATTCAGGGAATTGCTGAGCAGGTTTAAGGCCTCCTTTCTCCTTGAAATGTATGTGAGTCCTAACTTGCATGAAGTCAAGTTTAACTCTTACTGTAGCAGCTACGCCCGGCCGACATTGTGGTAGAGCCTTTTCTGTCTCTGGTGACCAGATGTTGGCAAGAACGAAGTCCTTCTAAGCTTGGCCTTGCTAAAAGTCCTTGTTCTCCCTGACTCCAGTTACGTATCAGCACTTAGGGCTACCTTCTGTGACTTGAAGTCCAGGAAGGCCTCCGGATTTTCTATCACTAGCCGTGAAGTACTAGCAATGCTTCGGACCCGGTGTCCGGTCAATTTAGTGAAGGTGATCTGTCACCTAAGTCACTTGTCCTTCTTTCTCCACTCGCCTGTCGCCCTGCTCTTACCCTTAACATAAGCACGGGTAGCAGTAGGTGTAGTCGTCAGCTTTCCTTCCAAGCTCACTGACCTGTTCTCAGTTGCCTCGTTGTTATAACTGCAGTAGTTCCCTTCCTTCTTTCCTTCAAAGATTCTGTCCAGAGCAGCTCACAGGACGTTCCGTCAGACTATACACGCTTTAGCTCCGAGAGTCACCTTCCACGTTCTTAGGGAACACAGTGTCACGGGTGTGTCGCGGCGAAGATCGTCGCGATTGCACACCCTGACTTCGCACAGCTGAGTTTCTGGTGCTGGGTGTTTTTCGGCACTGAGGGAGTTAATTCTTTCTCTCTCGGTGCTGGACTGACCAGCCTCGCCCAGCTGCGATTGATGTTTTGTTAATTAGCTTCCTTCATATACCTGCTGGTCTGCTGGGGAAGTTGTCGGTGAAAGCATTCATTCAGACCAGCAGAGCGGATAGTTTCTGAGAAGACTTAAGCTAAGAGTGCCTGTTGTGGTTTTTCCTCTCCTCGCTTATTGTTTATCTCCTTAACCTTTTGTGTTCCTCTGTAGTGGAAGTTTTGTATGCAAGGCAGTGTTTTCTTTACCCCTTGTCTGTCTCGTTTGTCTTAGACTGTGTGTAAGCTGTGACCTGCCCATTCCCTGTGGTGGTAATCAGGGTCCTTCTCAGGACTAGATTACAGTCGTCAGGGATCTACAGGAGACAGGGTTACGCTGGCGGCCTGGACCTCTGTACCATTAACAGTACCTCCAGGTAGAGGGACTAGTCAGGACCCCAGTTCAGGGTCAGCATAGACCCGGTCCACCTCTATCCTGAGACAGCGTGACACGTACACAGTATAGACCCACAATACATAGGATATTATGTCAGGTAAGACATTGCTGGCAGATACTATGTATACATGTTGATATTTTCTATTATATGAAATATAGAATGTTGTCACATTAGATATATGTTACTATCATAGAATATATCTGTTATACGCCGTGACATTTTCACCGACCACACTAAAAGATTCTCCCCAGCTACCATGGATCCAGTAGCCCAGTTAGCTCAGCAGTTGCAGAGTTTGTCCATGGAGCTGACGGGAGCAAACCAGATCTGAACCTAAAGTAGCTCTCCCGGACAGGTTCACTGGTGGGCGGGACAAATTTTTTACCTTCCGGGAGGCATGTAAATTATATTTTCGGCTACGGCCTCTGTCTTCGGGGAGTGAAGATCAGAGGGTGGGAATTGTCATCTCGCTCTTACAAGGGGACCCTCAATCCTGGGCGTTCTCTCTTCCTCCGGACTCCCGGCTCTCCAGTCAGTAGATCGATTTTTTACAGCCCTGGGTCTGGTATATGATGACCCGGATCGGGTCTCCCTTGCTGAAATGAAGTTACGTAAGATACAGCAGGGAGATCGTCCGGCAGAGGAATTTTCTTCTGAGTTCCGTAGATGGGCCACAGATACTCAGTGGAATGACCCAGCTCTTAGGAGCCAGTTTTGTCAAGGATTATCTGACAAATTAAAAGATGTGTTGGCTCAGTATGATTCTCCCCCGTCACTGGAGGCCGCTATGGCCCTTGCTATTCGCATTGATAGACAGCTTTGGGAGAGGTGCGAGGTAACTCCGCCCCCTGTGATGACTCCACCTTCTACTATAGTCCCTTATATTGAGGTTCCCCTGGTTTGTTCTGAGGAGCCTATGCAGTTAGGAGGGACATCGTTTCGAGGGAGGGGATCGGCGGTGCGCCGCAAGACAGGAAAGTGTTACTTCTGCGGGAGAAAGGGACATTTTGTTGGGGGGTGTCCATCCCGTACTTTGCTGAGCAAGGAGTCGCCGGAAAACTGTTGATCCCAGGTTGTGTGGTGGACGACAATCTGGGAGTATGTATTTCGTCCCCAAGTCCGTCTGTTTCTCGTACCAGCGGAGGTGGTGGTAGATACGAGAACTGAGAGGATTTCTGTTCTTCTGGATAGTGGGGCCGCGGCTAATCTGGTGGACGCTCGGTTTGCCCAGGTGCAAGGTATGCAACTGAGTGTATTGGCCAAACCTATCCCTATATTCTCTATTGACGCCAGGCCTCTCGGTCAAGGTAGCTTTGTGCAAGCCGTGCATAGCATAGACCTTCGAGTGGGGGCAATACATAAAGAACTATTGTCTTGTTATGTGTTGGAGGGCCTTCCCACTCCTATTGTGTTGGGACTTCCTTGGTTAACTAAACATAACCCAGTTATTAATTGGCAATCCAGAGAGATAAGCCAGTGGGGTGAATTTTGCAATAGTAACTGCATGAACACGGTCCTCGGTGCGGTCGTGCCTAGAACCTTACCTCCTTTTCTGGAGGACTTTGAGGATGTGTTTTCAGAGGAAGGGTGTCAAGAATTACCTCCTCATTGCGCGTATGACTGTGCTATAAAATTGCTTCCTGATGCTAAGTTACCAAAATCTAGGTTATATAACCTTTCTGGTCCTGAGAGGCAAGCTATGAAGGATTATATTTCGGAAAGTCTGGCCAAGGGGCATATTAGACCTTCATCTTCCCCAGTGGCCGCGGGGTTCTTCTTTGTGAAGAAAAAAGATGGAGGCCTACGCCCTTGCCTGGATTTCCGTGAGCTTAATCGGATTACGGTCCGAGATCCGTATTCGCTCCCACTTATTCCTGATCTCTTCAATCAGATTGTGGGCGCCAAATGGTTCTCTAAGTTGGATCTCAGGGGGGCGTATAATCTGATTAGGATAAAGGAGGGGGATGAGTGGAAGACGGCGTTTAACACTCCGGAGGGACATTATGAGAACCTTGTCATGCCTTTCGGTCTGACTACTGCCCCGGCGGTGTTTCAACATTTTGTTAATGACATCTTTCGCCACCTAGTGGGACAGTTTGTTGTCATTTATCTAGATGACATCTTAATTTACTCGCCGGATCTTGTGTCTCATCAGGAGCATGTGAGACAGGTGTTGCAGATCTTGCGAGACAATAAACTGTACGCCAAATGGGAGAAGTGTGTATTCGCCGTACAAGAACTTCAGTTTTTAGGATTCCTGGTGTCAGCTTCCGGTTTCCGTATGGACCCTGGGAAAGTGAAGGCAGTGCTTGAATGGGATCGGCCAGAGGATCTTAAGGCACTGCAGCGTTTCCTGGGGTTTGCTAACTACTACCGGAAATTTATTCGTAATTTCTCATCCGTTGTCAAACCTCTCACTGACATGACCAAAAAAGGGACGGATTTTTCTAGGTGGTCTGACAAAGCTTGTCAAGCATTTTCCTCCTTGAAAAAATGTTTTGCTTCAGCACCCATACTCATCCAACCTGATGCATCACAACCATTCATTGTGGAGGTAGACGCATCTGACGTAGGAGTGGGTGCGGTATTATCTCAAGGTCCGTCCCCTGGTAAATGGCATCCGTGCGCTTTCTTCTCTAAAAAATTGTCGTCCGCCGAGAGGAATTATGATGTCGGCAATAGGGAACTCTTGGCCATTAAGTTGGCTTTTGAAGAGTGGCGTCACTTTTTGGAGGGGGCAGTCCACCCGGTCACCGTCATTACTGATCACAAGAACCTGCTGTATTTAGAGTCTGCAAAACGTCTGAATTCCAGACAAGCTAGATGGTCGTTGTTTTTTACCAGGTTTAATTTTGTCGTCACATATCGTCCTGGGTCAAAAAATGTAAAGGCTGATGCCTTATCTCGTAGTTTCCCGGGGGCCGGGAAGACGGATGACCCGGTTCCTATTCTTCAGGAGGGAGTTGTGGTGTCGGCTGTATGCTCTGAGCTTGAGGAGGAGGTATTGGAGGCTCAGGGGGACGCCCCTGTAGGACCTCCAGGGAAACTGTTTGTTCCAGATCAGTTAAGACAAAAGGTTATCGAGGCACATCATAATTCTGCTTTGGCAGGACACCCAGGGAGTAAAGCAAATGTAGATCTCCATTCTCGCCGGTTTTGGTGGCCTAACTTAAATAAAGAGGTGGTAACTTTTGTCGCGTCCTGTGGGGTATGTGCGCGCTCTAAGACCCCACATACCTGTCCATCTGGGGCCCTTTTACAGTTGAAAATCCCGGAGCGTCCATGGACCCATCTGTCTATGGACTTCATTACGGACCTCCCTCCGTCTTCAGGTTAAAACTGTCATACTAGTTGTAGTTGACAGGTTCAGCAAAATGGCACATTTTATTGCTCTTCCTGCTCTTCTAATGCTAAAACTCTGGCGCAGGTGTTCATTGGGGAGATTGTGAGACTTCACGGGTTGCCTTCCGATGTGGTGTCGGATCGGGGGTCTCAGTTTGTGTCCAAATTCTGGAAGGCATTTTGTTCTCGTCGGGGGATGCAGTTGTCATTTTCTTCGGCTTTTCATCCGCAGACCAATGGTCAGACAGAGTGTCTGAATCAGAGCTTAGAGACATATCTCCGGTGTTTTGTCTCAGAGAACCAAGAGGACTGGTCTTCTTTCTGGCCTCTGGCAGAGTTCGCTCTTAACAATAGGCGGAGCGAGCCATGGTAAAATCCCGTTTTTTGGGGGATATGGTTTTTCACCCCCAGTTTTTACTTTTTAATGGGGGGGGTTTTGGGGTTTCCCAGGAGGAACGGGTTTTCGTCGTCACTTGCTTCAGTGGGAGAGGGGGGTGCTTAATAAATTTAGCACTATGGGAACCATCAAAAGTAGGCTGATGGGGAGGGGTTGGTCCGGCCTAAGTGTGAACGATCTGGTTGGTTTTCTACCAAGAATATAAAAATTAAGGTTCCCTTTCCCCGGAAACTTTCCCGGTCCCAGATTTATCGGGCCCTACGGACAGTTCAATAATTTAAACGGGCTTTCCCCTCTTGACCCCCCTCCCACTTTTTAAAAACCACAATGTGTTCCACAAATGTTGCTTAAAAGGTACGGGGCACATTATACCGTCACCTCTACCCCTCCCCGTGGTGGGCAAAGGTAAAAAGGAGTTTCAGGTATCGAAGTCATTGATCCGTCTGAATCGCGGTCCCCTTTAGTACCTTGTTCATTGAGGGGTATGGTCCTGAGGGGAGGATGTGGGGTTTTTGCGTGGATATTAACGCAGACCGATTGGGTTTGGGCCCCCACACTCCCAGAAGACCAGGCCCCCGAGGGGCCGAGGCCCTCGAGAAGGGGGGTACTGTCAGGGGGTGTCGGGCGAAGATCGTCGCGATTTCACCCCGACTTCGCACAGCTGGGTTTTTGGGTGGGTGTTTTTCGGGACTGGGGGTTAATTCTTTCCCCCTCGGTGCTGGGACGACCACCCGCCCAGTGCATTGATGTTTTGGAAATTGCTTTCCCTTTATTACCTGCTGGGCTGCTGGGAAGTTGGCGGTGAAAACATTCATTCGACCAGCAGGGGATGTTTCTGGAAGACTTAAGCTAAGAGGCTGTTGTGGTTTTTTCCTCTCCTGCTTATGTTTATTCCTTAACCTTTTGTGTTCCTCTGTAGGGAAATTTTGTATGCGGCAGGGTTTTTTTTTACCCTTGTCTGTTGTTTTCTTAGACTGTGTGTAAGCTGTGACCCCCCCATTCCCGTGGGGGTAACAGGGTCCTTTCAGGATAGATTTCAGTGGTAGGGACACAGGGGAAAAGGGTTACGCTGGCGCTGGGCCCCTGACCTTAACAGTACCCCAGGTAGAGGGACTAGTAGGACCCCCGTTCAGGGTCCATAGACCCGGCCACCCCTTCCTGAGACGCGTGACACGTACCAGTTAGAAAA